>CAJVQA010008963.1:0-12501 GCA_910591915.1 Cetraspora pellucida
TGTAGTTGTAATGCAACTATTAATCAAATATACTATCAATAAAATCCTAGGTCACAAGTACTCACCTTAATATTTAAAAAAAAAAAAAAAAATCTGTATAGGGGGTGTGGCACCCTAGTGAAGTGGTCAGGTTGTCAACCCCCCAAGTGGTAGGTTGGGTGTTCAAATCTCATCGACAGCGAAAATTTGGATAATCACCTATGTAATATTTGTATTACAGCAACTGTTACTAACGATTGGGTTAGGATACCATAATAGCAGTGTACTAGCATGACTGGCAGGTCATGGGGCATCTGTGTAAGTATAGCATTATACAGAGGAATGCAAACTGACAAATCAGGCAGTACAAACACTAGATAAGTTTTTGTGGCTATGTAAATCTGTTGAAATTGGGTAACAAGAAGTCTATTTGAGAAGACCCGAGTAAAGAGGTAGCTGGATCTTCAACGGCCCTACTGTAAAGGCTAGTCTGAAGAAATGGATACCAAGGTCGTAGTACCTGATTGTAGTAGCCAGACAGGCAAGAATCTCTAGGTTGGGGTCCCAGGAGTACCACCAACCAGGCCACCAGAACGAACCAGAGAAAAAGAATATCGGGCTGACCCAATATACTGATAGACTGGTTGTAGTTCTACATGGGCTATCTGGATTAAAAGTTTGGTAAAAAGGCTGGACAAAAGGCAGAAGTATACTAAAGTACTGGGGTTATGCTGTGAAGTAGATGCTGGGATTTAAGTAAACTCTACAAGGGCATAGCAGTTTAATGGTTAGCCCTGACCACAAGTGTTGGTTTTGCTATAGCAATACCTAGGTCAGCTGTAAAAATGAGTACAGAAGGCTCTGGAAGGTTTACCTCGAGGATAAATTAGTCCTAAGGTTGAGGATGATGATCTGATACATCAGTGATGACTAGTAATGTTAACACAGTTTACAGGTTCAAAGAGTTTAAAGTAGAACACCCAAGCAAGGGTGTTAGGTACAGCAATTAGTGGAAAACCTTTGGGCAGACTCCTTAAATAGGTAATATAGAAAAGTTACACATGTAGCCAATTGTACACTCTCCTGTAGTAGTTCATTGAACCACAATACCGATAAGTGATTAATAAAAGTCAAAAAGACTAAAGAGGTTACCTTAATACCAAAAAAAAAAAAAAGAAATCTGTATAATCTTAATTATATAAAGAAATGCAAATTAGTATCAGGCAATACAAATCTAAAATAAGTTCTTGTAACTATACAAATCTATAGAACTAAACAACTTAAAAAAATCCAAGTAGAAAGATAATACAGATTTTTAACAATACTACTATAAAGACTAGATCTAAAAAATATATAAATATTAAATATAAAAAAATTAGACAAGCAAAAATTTTTAGATAAGAAGTATCATTAACTAAACTGCTAAAAGTCTTAAATTAGAGAAAAGGGATATTAGATCAAATTTGATATACTAGAAACAGATTATAGTTCTATTAGACTATCTAAATTAAAAGTTAAATAACAAAACAAAAGTATATTATAAGTACTAAAGATATGTTATAAAGTTGGTACTGGAATTTGAGTAAACTCTACAAAAATAAGTCTTGTTAATATTCTAAAAAAAGTAAGTAGTCTAGTTAATAAAAGATCATTTAGAGTCTTATAATTAGATAATATATTCTGAGATATATAATAGCTTAATAGATATACAAAAAAAAATATTAAATATTAAGTTAGATAATACTAGTTTTTTTGTAAATCTATGTATTTAATATGTTTGATATTTTATTAATTTTTTATTAAATTAGTACTTTTATAGAATTAGATTCTATAGCTTAATAAATAAGCTACTAATCTTTTATAGATAAGGTCAATAGTTCAAGTTGGGCTGAAGGCAAAATTTAAAGATTTTAAACTTTGTAATCTAAAAATAGGAGTTAAATTAAATGTGAAACTCTGTAATAAGTTCTAAGGTAAAGTATAAGAATTGATTAAAAATTTCTAAAAAAGAATTGACTTTATATAAAAAAGATATTATATGTGATAGTAGCATTACAGAAGGTTTTGTTACATAAAAGTATTGTACAGATAATTTTTCTTAAAGACAAAGGCAACATTAATATCTTTGTATTTAACTTGCATAATACTTGATTGAAAGAGTAATACTAATATAACTATAACTAAAGTAATGAGCAAAGCAGTATATGCAAAGAAAATTTGTAATAAAAGATTAGCCTAATCAAAATAAAAACATTTTTGGCATATACTATAAATTCTTAAGAAGCAAAACAATAATTATTTTTTATTTTATTTTATTTTATTTTATATAATATCATAATAAAAACTTTAAAATATAATAAGAAATTTAATTACAGAAGAAAATTTCTAAAATAAAGATTTCTAAACTACATTTGTATTACTAAAAAAAGACATCCAGTATGATATTACATCTTCTATTTCCTAATAAGTGCTATAGATAATTGTTTTAAATTATTTTTTTAGCTAGAATAGGTTGAAGAAAACCTTATATGAGAGTCAAGATATTATATAAAGCATGTAATTAAAGTAAAACTTTGTAAAAGCTATTTGTTAATAGTAGGTGTAGTATTGAAAGTTTGTATAGCTCTTGAGAAATTGTTAGTAGAGGTAGATATTGTTGAAAAGTGAATTTTTGTATGTTTAGTTTTAGTAGTTATGTTTTTAGCAAGTTCTCATTGATGCTAAAATATGTTGCATGCGAATTATAAGTCTTGATAGTATCAGATAAAAAGATTGTTGGCAAGATTGATCAAAAAGATATTTGTTTGTTTGTTTAAAAGAACTTTGATATTATTGTAGATTGTTATAGAGAAAGTGCCAGATATAGTATATAAGATTAATTGGTAATTAGAATAGATAAAGTTGGCTGTGCAGTTTGTAATAATATTAAAAATAGAGAGTACTAAACTATTAGATATTTGAAGTAAGATAAGTGCTAATTAGATTGTATTAAGAACTGCTTGGTTTATATTAATATTATTGCCTGTATAGTAAAAGATATGAAGTGTGTCTTCAAAGTTTGTATATCAAAAGCATGTTGATATTGTATAGAGATAAAGATAGTATATGTTAAGATTTTCTATAGTAGGCAGATTGTTTGTAAGAATTTTGATATGAAAAGAGTATTTTTGAGTGTTATGTTTTATGGATTTAACTATTTAAAAGTTGAGAGCTTAGTTAGAGTTTGAAATGTTTTGGAAATGTTTTGAAAATATTTAAGTATAAACCAGGATAAAAGTTTATGCATTGTAATAGTATTTTTAATAAAATTATGAATTTTGAATGATATAAAATTAATGATAATTAAACCTTTTTTACAAATTTAGTCAAAACACAAAACTATAAATAACTCAACAAACAGTATAGAAAACATATGAAAAAGCATTAAGAAAAAAGAAGCAAACAAACAAAACATATAAGTAGAATATAAAGTTGCAGCAAAAAAAAAAACCATAAAACATAACAACAGTTCTTGCTAAAAATAAAGGAAATTTTCAAAAAAATTAAAATTTTCTGAGGAACCACTGCCGATCTAGAAAAGAATAGACAACTACATGTAATCAGTTATTTGAGCAAACAACAAATAAACAAATACAACATGTACAAATCTGGAAATAAACAATATATACAACAAAATAAACAAAGAAGCAGGTAATAAAACTAGATATACAAAGTAGACTAGAACAAGATCTGAAGAATATAAAAGTTATACAAACACAGAGTTTATTCAGATATATTAGCAATAATGAGGCAAAAGTAATAAGATATACAGATAGCAAAGAAATCATTAAAGTTTTAGATATAACAAAACTAGCAAGCCCAGATAATATAGAGTTAATAGCAAAAAGCTTAGTAGTAAAAGATGTAAACAGAATTACAGTATATAATCTGCTTTTATATGATCAAATAATAACAGCACTTAGGAAAGCAAATAGCATAGAATTACAAAATGAAAATATAAAAGAATGTGTTAGAAAAATCAAAAACATAAGCCTGAACCCAAAATCAGTTGACTTTCTTTTAAACATAAAGTCAGAAGAGAATTTTGTAAAAGAAGACAAGATGCAAAAAATAGAAATTATAACAAGTAACAAGGATGCTAAAGTGAAAAACAGTAAAAAAAGAAGTCAATATTTAGAAGAAGAAGAAAAAGAAGAGAAGGAAATGAAAGAGAAGAATAAAGAAGCTTTTGATAAAACAGAAAGACAAGAGAAAAAAAAGTCACATACTGAGAAGTTAGAAGAACAACTACAGCATAAAGAAAGAACAGATATCTCATTAGAATATAGTGTATAGGCCCCAACAAATAGAAAATGCAGTAACAACAACTCGTACAAAATCAAAGTACTAATTAACAATCTAAAAGAAAACATGGTTCAACAAAAACTGCAATATATAAAGACAGTATTAGGAAAAAACAAGCATATAAAGTCAGTCGAAGAAAAAGCAGCTAAAGAAAACAAATAAATGAAGTTAGATTTTGACTATAATAGCAGCAGAGAAGTAGTAATAAAAGAACTTCACAAGAAAGATATAACAACAACAGAAGCTACAAAAGAAAAAAAAACAAGAACAAAACACTATATAGAAACAAAAGCATTATATAGAAATCAAGAAGAAAAAAAAATATTACAATAAATACACTTAATAAAAAGGATAAAGAAAAAGAAAAAACAGACAAATTTCTAACAATTTGGGACTTTTTAGCAAATGTAAAAAAGTAAAAAGTCAAATTTATTTGCAGAAATATATAAAATGCACAAGTGGTTAAAATCAAAAGAACAAGATTTAAGGTGTTAGCAATAATAAAATCTACATTCTTAGAAAAAGAAAGAGCTCTATAGGCATTACCATTTGGTAATAACAACCTAGTATGGATAATATGAGAGTATGAAGACTATACACAAAAAGAGAACCAATAACAACATACTGCTAAACTAATGGATTTAGCAAGAAGAGCCTCTAAGGTTCTGCTGCTAAGATGCCTAAAAAACAAGAAAATAAAAGCAGTATATATTTCTCCAAACAGAAATAAAAACCCAAGAAGCACAGCAACAGTTATCTTTGCAAATAACATAAATCTAAAGAGAGCTATAAGCAAACCAATAAGATACTATAACTACATACTATATTAGAAATTAAGAGAAAAAGTAGTAGCAGAATATACAAACCTTAAAGAAACAAACAAATACAGATATAATGTACAAAAGCAAGAAGAAAAGAAGTTGGAATTTATAGAAGGCCAAGCAACAAGCAAGAAACTAAAGCAAAAAAAGAATATTAAAAAGAACCAGAAAAAAGGCAATAAAGAAAACAACAAAATAGCAGAAGAGGTTTGGAAGAAAATCAAACTTCATCAAAAAATTCTTCAAGACATATTAGAAAAGCTAGTAATGATAAGTAAAGAACAGGCTCAGTCTGTTTAACACTCTTAAAAATAATTATAATTAAAAACACAAATATGAATAAGAAGATTACAGAATTCCTGCAAAATAAAAAAAAAGCATTCAAAAAAAAGACAATTAAAACAACCTTCTTATCCAATAGAAATTAAAAGCAGAAAAGATAAAGAAAAAGAAAATGATATAATAGTACTAGAAAATAATCAGCTTAAAGAAAAGTGAAGACAAAAAGCCAGAAAAGAACTTAAAATAGCATGCCACAATATTAATAGACTTAAGACTAAGGGATGGAAGTTAGAAAATTTGATCGAATGGGCAGAAAAAGAAGAAATAATAATCTTAAGTATAGTGAAGACAAACCTAGCAAAAAGAGAAGAAAAGTTTTTATTACACAATCTAAATACATAGTATAAAGGTTTTTGAACTAGTGCAGCACAAGACAAGAAAAAAGGATTAGGTGTAGGAATTTTGATAAATGAGAAATAGAAAAAGCATGTGAGAGCTATAACAAGAAGCAGTGAATATATAATAGAAATATAAATATATTTTAAACAATTAGAGCTAATTGTATTAGGAATATATATATCACTAAATGATAAATCGATTAGCAGAAGTATACAACAGAAAGTGGTAGAGATAATTTCAAAAAAGAAAAGGCACATGCAAGTAATTATATTTGGAGATTTTAATTATACAATGTACAATATATTAGATAGACAACACCTACAAACAACAAGTTACAAAAAGTTACTAATATTTAACTGGCTCAAAAAGCAAGAGTTTGCAAATATGTATAAAAGCCTTTATCCAACAAAAAAAAACATACATCTGGTCAAACAAAGATACTGCAACAAGAATATACTATATTTGGATATCAAAAGTTCTTGCATCAGGTTTGCAGAATGCAGAAATATAAGATGCAGAAGAACTAACAAATAGTGACCACAAGATAGTAATTATAGAAATTTGGATAAAACATACAGTAGCAAAGAACAGCAAGACAGAAGTTAAATGTAAAAACCAAACAAGAACAGTATATCTATATAATGAAGCAAAGCAAGAAAATTGGGAAGAGTATGCAACAAAACTACAGAAGCAACTAGAATAAAAGAAAGCAATAAAACAATTATTAGAAAATAATGTTAACATTAATTGCAAAACAAATACAATAAGTAATAGATAACAAAAAACTCACAACTCTTCCTGATGATCACTTAAACCAAACTAGCACCAAAACAGTTTGAAGAGTTATATTTTTAAGTAGATAATATCTTTGATTCTGTTTTAATATATAAAGCAGATTGTTGTTAATGAACTAGAAGTATGTGAAAAAACCAAGATGTGGGTGACTCTTTTGGTAGTTTGTGTTAAGGTCAAACCTTTTTGTGAATGAACTCCTTAATATGTTTAGTATTCAAACCAGAAGGACCTTTTGAAAACAGTAGAGAAAAACTCTGGTTAAAGATTATTAGAAGCTTGAAAACAGAACAAACAACTGAAAACACTTTCTTTAGTTTGGCTTTTCACATATCATACTTGTCAACCTCTTTTACCTATTTCGTTTTTCACCCAAAAGTAAGGAATTTGGCTCCCCCTTTACAAAAGATTGGCACTGTTTACCACTTCCTTTTTCAGACAGTTACGTGTTGTAACATGATGTAATAGGAACACAACAATCATGTGTACAGCCTAATATATAGTGTAATGAAGAAACAAATAAGGATTTAAATTGGAGGATTATAGTAAATTAAAGATATATAGTAATTTTTAGAATCATGTATATAGAATTTTTACACCTTTAGCACAGGTTAAAGTGTAGTTAGATCCTTAGCACAGGTTTAAAGTATTAGTGACCTTACTGGAATGGTTATGAAAGGTGTGCTCTCTGATACTTATTTTTTCTTTTTTCTTCTATATCCCTTTTTAGTTTAGTTTAGTTTAGTTTTTTTTTTCTTTCTTTTACTTCCCTACGAGAAAGTGTTATCAGTTTGGTAATATTCTATTGTAGGGCAGTAGTCAGGAATAGCCTTTCAGGTGGTCTTGTTACTACCTGATGCGATAGGTTGCTCCTGAGCACTCAAAGAAGCAGCCGGGAGAGTTGGGTCTTCAAAATTAAGTATGTAATATTTGCATTAGTGTTTATATTTTTTTAATAAAAGTACACCAGCATGACTACCTAAGTGAAAAAAAAAAAATAAGTAATAGATAAGAAGCAATAGAACATGCTATACTTGAAACAGCAAACAAACATATTCTAAAAAAGAAGGTTTTTAATACAAAGATAAATAGAAGGCAAAGTCAAAGAAAACAACAGCACTATAAATACATTGTAGAGCTACAACAAATAATCAAGAAGGCAAAAAGAAAGAAGAATCAAGAAGCAAAAAAAGAAGAAAGGGAAAAAATAAATAGGAAACTTAAAGCAATAGGAAGAAAAATGAAAGTAGTTCTATTAGAATTACATAGACAGTAGTCAGAAGCCTAGATAGAATATATTAAAGGCTGGCAAAGAATACTTAAAAAAAAGGAAAAAGAAGAATAGGAGCAGTGACAAAAAAAGCAAATTCAAGAAAATATAAACAAAAGATTTGAAATAATTAAAACAGATCAAGGCAGGATGATTGTTAGCCTTCTTAATAGACTATACAAAAAGATAGTTCTTAATAGATTTATGATACAAGAAGAAAAAAATAAAGAACTAATAAAAGAGCCTGATGCAGTTAAAGCAGGCCTAGAAGAACATTATAAACACCAGTTTCAGAAAAGAAAGACCAAGCTAGATGAAATGTCAGAAGAATAGAAAGAGATATATAAGCCAAGAAGTTGGATAAACAACTCATAATAGTATGAAGTAGAAAAAAAAATAAATGAAAAAGAATAGAATAAAATACTGAGAGAACTCAAAACAGGCACAGCTTCAAGAATATCTAGTATAAGCTACACATTAATCAAGCATGTAAATAGAAAAACATAAGAAATATTCAGAATGTTCACAGATCTTATATTAGAAAAAGGTAAAATACCAAGCAAGTGAAAAATAGTACAAATATATCCAATTCCAAAAGACATTGAATAAGGCTATAGTCTTAATAATATAAGACTAATTGAACTAATTAAAACCTTTAAGAAAGTGGTCACCAAAGTAATAACAAGAAGATTAGACAAAGTATTTATAGAGAGACAGATACTCAAAGGTTCAAATTATACAAATCTGACAGGCAACTCTACAGAATAACCAATATATATTTTAAACATAATAATAGAAGAAGCCTAAAAAAAAAATAAAGAATTATAAATACTTTTGCAAGACATAAGAAAAGTGTTTGACTTAGTTCCATTAGAGAGCCTAGAGCTGGCATTTAAAAAAGTTAAAATATCATAGAAAATAAGAAAATACATAATAAATCTTTTCTCTAAAAGACAACTAAAAGTTATTATAGCATATAGTCTAACAGAAAAAATAACAGCAGAAGATGAAATAGATCAAGGTGAAGTAATCTCACCTCTAATATGGCAGCTCTTCTATGATTCACTACTGAAAAGAATTCAAGAAAATAAAACATTTAGCTATACAGTAGAACAGAAAATAGAAGAAAGAACACATAGCAATGTTATTACAAGCTACAGACAAGCTGCAATAGCATATGCAGATAACATTACATAGATTGAAATAGCAAAGAGCAACTATTAAGAATCTTAGAAATCACAAAAGAATTATTCAAAGCTAATGATATTGAAATAAATAGATTCAAGTCAAAACTGATAATAATGAATACTAAGCTTAAAGAAAAAAAAAGAGAGATTCTTTTTAGACAAAGCAGAATAATAAAAGAACCAAAAAACAGAATAGTAAGATCACTTGAAATTTGGCTAAATAATAGAATAAAGGAGTCATTAGTAGAAAAAAAAGCAAAAAGAATAGTTAGTTAAACAGTCAAAGATCTCAGATACAAAAAAATAACAATGAGCCAAATTGTATACATAAACAATATATTAATTATTCCAAAATTGTGATATTTGCTATAACTAACAAAAATGACAGAAAAGACAATTAACAAAATACATCAACCTCTAATATGCCTAGCAAAACACAAATGCAATATGATATGTATAGCAAATAATTGCATAATAGAATACAAAAACCTTGGCAATTGCAATACATTAGAACAAGAGATAACAGCAAAATAAATAAGCAGCATATTCACAAGACTGAACAAAAAAGATGGCTTAGATGAACTAACAAGATTTAGAGTAACTTAAGGTTGCCAAATGGCAGGCTTAACAGAAGATATATGGAATGCAGAAACAGAATCAAAAGAGAAAGAATTTTGAAAAAACAACCTAGTATGTCGAATAATAGCCAAAGTAAAAGATATAGGTATAGGCATTAAAGCAAAAAAATGCTTATAGAGGATGTATAGACATGAAAACAAAATAAGAAATATAATAAAAATGAAAACATGGAAAGCAAGCAGTACCAACATAAATAGCTGGAAATTAATATATTTAAATCAGCTAATAAATACAAGAGGCAAATGCTGATTACATGAAGACAGCTCAAAAGTTTTCAAGAAAGGTCATATAAAAGAAAAAAGTCAAAATAGTTCAGTAAAATTAAGAAAAAGACATTAATAACACAAGCAAACAGAGAAGTACATGATTAATACAAAGTAAACAATTATAATACACAAGCACTAAAGATCATATAGGCAAAAATGTCAAAAGACAAAAAAAAAAGAGAATGGATTATATACAGGTCAAAGAATAACTAACAACTAGACAAAGTAGCTAAAAAAAAAAGAAAAGAAATTTTAATTGAACATTGGTTAATGCACAAGAAAAAAAAGAAAACATTGACAGAAATAAGCAAATGCAAAAGATGCAGAAACATGCAAACACAGACAATAGATAGATATGAAAAGTGGATTCAACTAGACCACAACATAAAAGTTATTTCAAAATCAATAATAGAAAAAAATAACAATAGAATTAATGTAACAATGGACCAACTAAAAGAAAAGAGAACAATAGAAGAATAAAAAAATGAGGAAAGAGAATTAGTCAGGCTCAAACAAATAGAAAAATTAGAAATAGAAATAATAAGAAAGCAAGAATTAGATAATATGCTCACAGAATGGCTAATAAAGATCATAACAAGAAACAAAGAAAGAAACAAAGAAAGATATAATTTTTATACAGATGAAGCATTATACAAAAAAGGCAGAAAGAACAATATAGAAAGAATGGATATCAGATGGATGCAAGTAGAAGAGAAAGCCAATTGGTCAGAGGAAGAATTGGTGCTAGGCCTAAAAGGATGGCTATTAGCAACTTTAGCAAAGTTGGTGACAATATAGGTAGCAATTCTAACAGTACCTAAAGGAAAAAACATAAAAATTCATACAGATAGCAATGTAGCAATAAGAAACATTAGTAACACATTACAAAGCACAAATGATAAGAAAATTCTGAAAAAGAAAAATGCAATATGGATATTAAATATTACAGAGCTAGTCAAAAAGAAGAATGCTAATATAAAATTAATTAAAGTCAAAAGCCACAGTGAAGACAGATGGAATGACAGAGCAGATCTTTTAGCAAAAAAAGGAACAAACTGCAAAGAAGTAATTTAAATAGAAAAACTTAAATGTGAAAAAATAGAATACCAACTAGAGTGGGAAAAGAAAAGAATAGATATATCTGTAAGACTTTTCCGCAAAATAATTGTGAATGCCTGAATAGGAGCCAATTAAAGAGACATAAATTTGATCAAAATTCTGGAACCAGAAACAGAACACACACATTACAACTGGTCAAGTTTTTGGAAAGAGATGAGTAAAACAAAAGAAGTACATTGTATCTCAAGGAAACTAAACACAAGAAGAGCTACAGCAATTAAGTGTATAATGAATAGCCTATTAACACTAGTAGAGCTAAATAAAAAAAGATCAGAGATATATATAACAACAGAATGCTAAGTTTGTCAAAGTGGTGAAGATGAAACCCAAGAGCACTTAGCAAGCTGTAATAACCAAAAAAGTATATTAAAATGAATACAAAAAGTTTCAATAGCAACAGCATGAAATAGACTCAAAAAAGAAAAAAAAACCAGAATTTCAGCACAAATATTATACAAAGCACTATTCAGAGAAACAGAAGCAAAAGAAGTTCTAAATAGAAAGGTGCTAATAAAAAGGCTAACAACAATAGAAGTAAGAAAAGGACTTGATAAGCTGCTAAGTAAACAAGTAGTAAAGAAATGTCTTAATATAATAACAAGAACAGTATGGAATACCTTTTACAATTAAATATAAAGAGTCTGATATGAAAAAATACAAAAATAGAAAAAAAAATTAATATAACAAGTAAAATGAAAAAAAGTATTTAGACAGAAGAGAATATAGCAAAAAGAAAAGAAAAAACAATAAAAAGAAAAGAGAAAGAAAAGAAGAAAAAAAAGATGAAGAAATAGAAAAAACAAGCTGAAGGAAAAAAGAAGCTTGGAAAACAATTAATATGCTTGTTACAGAAGGGAGAAAACCTTTCTGGTATAGCTTTAAGTAGTTAGATGAACAGTCTATCTCTAACTGAGATAATGCAGCAAGTTGTACTTAGGTACCATTAGGGTAACTGAGTAATGCTAAACTTAAATATTAGGAAATTCTATGTAATTATATATGTATTTAGTTTTAAGAATTTTAATAAAGTATTAGCATAACTGCTTAAGGCAAAAAAAAAAAAAAAAATTAATGATAATAGAAGAGTTAAAAATAGAGATAATCAAGTAACAAAAATTAAAGAAGAATATTAATCAAGAAATTCTGAAGATATTAAAAAGAAACCTTTTGAAAAACAAAAACCAATATACTATATATATAAATAGTGCTACAAATCTAAAGTTCAGAGAAAAAACACAAGACAGAAACATAGGTATAGGGTGGATTCAAACAAATGAAACACAAGAATGGCCAGAAGAAGAAGCATTATTAGGACTAGAAAAACAGATGACATCAACAATAGCAGAACTAGTAGCAATTTGGGCAGCAATCTTAACAATACTAAAAGAAAAACAAGTAGAAAT
>CAJVQA010008964.1:0-12501 GCA_910591915.1 Cetraspora pellucida
TGTTATTTTACTGTTATGCTGCTGTTATGCTGCCATTATTTGGCGGATATAGAGTAGAATAATGGCAGTTTTTTTTTTCTGTTATTTACCTATTATTCACCCTTTATTCATTTGTTTGACCTGTGCTTGTTAGACTCAGTATAGTATTTGATTCTATTTCAAATTTTATAATTTGGGTTATATTGCAAATCTGAGCTAACTTTATAAGCATATATATGTTCTAATTCACAGAACTATAGTTCTTATCACATACTTTCTAAGTAATGCATTCTTGATTAAGGTTTCTGAATATTACATGCTTTACATTAGACAAGGGTTCTTCTTCCTAATCCTGTTGTATAATATTCATAAGTTTTTAGTTCATTTGGGTCAAGGTCTTTATAGTAGGTCTTGTAGCAAGCAGTATAAGCAAGTTGAGTCTTTAGCTTGTATAGTTTTTCTGATTGTTATAAGGTAAAGCAAAGACAACAATAGTGGGTTCTTCTTTTGCTGTAGTAGGATTGTCTTTCTTGTTCTACCAAGTCTCGATTACATTCATATTTATAAGTTAGATTATCAAGCTTTAGTTAAGTGATAGGGCAATTTATTTCTATATGACCATATTCATTACAGCCATAGCATTGGTTTTCTGAGCAGTCTTTGAATAAATGAGTGGTTTGTTTGCAATTCTTGCAAGCCAATTGTCTTTTTGGTCTGTTGAGACAGTTAGTAGATTGGTAACCATATCTGTTGCAATGTTGGCATCTATTTTTAGAACAGTTTTCATATAGATGAGTGGTCTTGTTGCAAATATAACATGCAGTATAGTTCTTTCTTTGAAAGTATATAGTCCATTCTTCATTATAATTTTCTTTTTCAGAAGTTACAGAGAAGGCATAGGCTTCATAAGGAGTTAAATATTTCTGCTTATACAGTTCAAAATCTTCTGAAGTAGTGCAAGTAGCTTTTTTTCTCAAGATTGTTCTTGCTCATAAGATGTATCAAGAACAATTTTTCTTCCTTTCCAATAAATAGTATATTGGAAAGTTTTCTAGTTATAGTTAGCTTCTACTTTTTTTGACTAATCATTTCCTAATAGGAGTAAATAAGAAGTAGCAAATACAACTTCTATATCTAAGGGAATAATTCATCTTTGAACTCTAATAGGTAAGTTTTTAATAATTCCTAGTAGTCTAAAGGTAGTTTCAGTAGCAGTGACAATAATGCTCTTAGATGGTTCTTCTATTTTTAATTCTAATTCTTTTACTGTCTGGTGGAATATCATACTGACAGATGCTCTGTTGTCAATAATAGCAGAGTAGGTTCAGTCTTGGATATCAATATAACATTTTATAAGAGTGATAGTAGGAGTATAATATGGTTTGGTAATTTCTTGATTTTCTGCTATAATGTAAGCAGTAAAAGCAGTTCTAATAGAATAGTTATCTAACAACCTTTTCTAATTGTTAGTATTTGGAATGGTTTATGCTTTAGCTATATTTACATCTTGATAGTAGGATGAGGATGAGTGATTAAATCTGGTCCTCATCTTTCTTGACTTCTGTCTCTGAATCTGCTTCTGCTTCTGTCTTTTTGATAATCATTTCTTTAGTTGTTATAGTTTCTTCTATTATTATTATTGTAATTATTATTGTTGTTTCTGCTTCTTCCAAAGTCTCTGTTTCTTTGGTTTTCATTCTGTCTCTTTTTACAATTGCTATAAAATGTCCAGAATTATCACAGTAATAGCAAAGAGCTCTGTTCTGTGCAAGATTAGGTCTAGAGTTATTTTCTCTTTCTGCTGTATAAGCTGTGTGAGGTTGTAGAGTTTGTTGAGCTTGTAATGTTAGTTAAGATTAGGTCATGACTGAGTTAATATATAGTTAGGCTAGTTGTTTGGTAATATCATTAACATCATCTTTTTCTGAAGTGGCAATTACTTTTCCTAGTTCCCAATGTTTTGCTTTTTCAATAGCAGTGGCTAAGTCCTCAGAAACTGATTCTTGTACAGGTATTGCATATTCAGGTTACAATCCTTTAATAAAGAGCTAAACAATAAAGTCATTTAGGAAGCTCTCATTAGGATCTACTTTTCTTCTAAGCTTTTTAAATTAGGCTATATATGTATTGATAGTATTGGTTTCTTATTTTAGATTAAAGAATTCTTGTTGCTATATAGTTTTTTTCGTGACTTTTTTAAATTACTCCAAGAATTGAGTTTTGAATTAAGATGCATCTTCTTCATTATATGATTAAAAGTAGTCATCTCCAAGTTCTTTGAGCCAATCTTCTGCATTGTCCTTCATATATGCTTAGGCAATTGTAAGTTTTCTAGGTTCAGACCATCCATTGGCAATAACAGCTCATTCAAATTCATTAATCCAATTAACTAGGTCTTTAGTTCTATTATCTTTAAATAATATAATTTTAAAGAGTGATTTCTCTTCAGCTTCCAGAATATCAACTAGTCTATTTATTGCAACAACAGCATTGTCTATGGCTCTTTTGTCTTTAGAGTCAAGTTTATCAATAATAGTTTCATTTGGACTTTTTGATCCTTCTTCTTTTGATAAAGGTTGTTCTTCTTCAAAATAAGTTTGTTCTAATAGTGGGTTAAGATCTTCAACAGTTAAAGTTGTATCTTCTTGTGAGTAGGTTTTCAAGTTTTGAACAAGATTCTCAGGGTCAATTGGTTGTTGATAGTTAGATAGTATCTCAATAATAGAATAGTTAGATTATATAGTTGAGATATTAGAATGACTAGTTGCTCCTGATAAGCCAAAAGTTAAAGAGGATTCTTCTTCAGTTGTAGTAAGGTTTTCAGTAGCTGTAGAAGAAGATTCTTTTAAACTTGATTCAATACCAGATCAAGGTAAGAAAAAATTAATTTCTTTGATTAGAAGATTAGTAAATCTAGTAACTGGTCTTGGTGTTGTTAAGGTTGAAAGTCAAGAAATATAGAAAGGTTGAGTAGAAGTGTAAAAGGGTTCTTAAGTACTTTCTCTTTCTTGTAAAGCTACTGGTTGAATAGAAAAAGAAGGTAATGATTCTCTTCTTGAAGGGTTATTTCGTTAGAAAAAGGTATACTGTCCACTGGTTTAATCTCTACTATATGGTGCTAAAGAGTTAGGATCTACAATAGGTATTGGAGTTCAAGTAGAAGTAACAATAGCAGTAATAGAAGAAGTAGAAGTAGTAATAGGTTCTTTTACAATAATAACAGTTCCTTGTAGTAATTGTTGAGAAATAGATATACTAGTTTCTTCCTTAGAGCCTTGTGCTAATTCTAATGCAGCAGCTCGTAAAGCTTTAATATGTTGTTAAGCTCTAACTGGATTGTTAATAAAAATATTGAATGAAGTCCTTTGGTTAGCAGTAACTGATAGTACTGAGTAGTGAGAGATATATTTTCAAAAGAGAAGTTGGATAATTTCTTAGGGATTAGTTATCTGGTTTTGATAATGACAACCAAAAATAATATTTCTAGTAGCAACTCAAGCAGTCGAATGTGCAGAAGTAGCTAGCCTTAGAAAGTTAGCTTAGGTAACTTTAGTCTAAGAAGTAGTATGAAAGGCTTCTGAATACCAAGCCCAAAATTTAGCAAATCATCTATGAGAGTTAGGAGGAATAGATGTTAGTAAATAATACTAAGAACAAGATAAATCAATTGCAAGAGTTTGCAATACAGTAGTAGTGAGAGAAGAGTTTTCACTATGAATCTGTTAATGGTTTTAAATATTTTCTAAATGAAATTGAGTAATAACTCTTCTATAAAATAAATTTTTTGAGAAAGGTTAGTACTAATAAGTAATAAAATAATTAAATAAAATAATAAAAATCAAGAAAATAAATCTAAAATAATAGTGCTAGCAAGTAAAGAATTCAAGTAATTAATCAAAGTTTAAACAATTCAGTTTATATTCATCAGCAAGTAAATAATGTAAAATTAAAAATCAAAATCAAAAATCAAAATCAAGATTGTTTCAAAATCAAAAATTCAAAGATAGAAGGTAAAAGCATAAACTTTTTCAATTTCAAAATACAAAATACAAATGCAAAATACAAAATAATTTAATTCAATTTGAGTTAATAAAGGTATATCTAAAATAATAATTTCAAAATTTCAAAATGCTTTTTCACAATTACTGCTTTTAAAATAAAATCCTTCTTAGAATAAGAATTGCTTTCTGGGATAGTTTTCTTGAGAGAGATTTCTGTTTTTTTCTTGAAATAAATTTTTATATTTCTGCCAGAAGACACCAAAATATTACAGAATTGTAGCCTTCTTGGTACAATACAATCAAGTAACAAAGTCATCTGATACAGTGATTGACTATTACAAATATATATGGAATGGAGGTGTAGTAGTTTACTTTATTACACAGCAGCAGCCAAAAGGCAAACAGTTCAAGATAGTAACAATATATAGATTAACTTTTATTAAATAAACACACAGTAACAACCTTAACTGTAAAAATTACCTTAGAGAGGAAATATTATTTTTACAAGTTAGGGGTAAAAGTAGAAGGATCTAGGTTGAAGTATAGAAACTTAGAATTGGCAGAAAAGGGTAAAAGCTACTATTTATATATCTTTTTATCTAGTGAGAATAGTGGGAATTCAAGCAACATTACTTGATACTGTACTCAGGATAATGGAGGTTCAAACAACATTAGATATTATTGTACTTGGAATAGTAAAGGTTTGAACAACATTAAATGATATTGTGCTTGGAATAGTAGGGATTGTGTAAAGACAACTAGAGATATTGTTTATATTATTTGTCATTTATGCTTAAAACATTTGGAGCTTGTGTTTAGACACTTGAATCTGTACAAAGATATTTGGAATTTGTGCAGGGATACTTGAGGTTCATGCAGGAACACTTGGAATTTATATTGAGGATATTTGGAATTCTTGTATTGCAGTACTTGGCACAGTAATTTGATACTAAAATACATAAAACTTGTATAGAGGTACTTGGGGTTTGTAAGATGATAGTAACATTACAGATGTTACTCAGTGTCATATGGCTGTACTACATTTCTAATAGCCAATTAAAATTCTTTTATCTATCTACTATATAATATAACTATCAACTAACTAATGACTAATAATAAATATAATATAAAATATAATAATGAATATATATAATTACTAATAGTACTGTATAATATACTATGCTAAAAACTACTTTGTAACAATAGTAAAAGCTTATTCCAAAACTCCTACTTATTTCGAAATTTGTACTTATTTGTTAATTTTAAAACCTATTAATGCAAATATATTATTAAATATTCTTATCTAATTACATTTAAATTATTATTATTATTATTATTTTTTTTTTTTATAATTAAAGTTCTTATCTTGGAAATATGATGTTTTTATTTAAGTATATTAGAACATGACATACCATTAGAGGCTCACCTTACATTGAAGGTTACATGTATACTTTTGGTACCTAATTTAAGTAGTCTGCTTACACATTGCTATATAAGTTTTATACTAGTTGCTATATCTGTAAGCCAACTAGAAGTCTTGTCTATTTAAACTCTCTATATATGTAATCCTTCTTGTATTATGAGAACATCTTATAGCTATATTTATCTAAGTTTCTAATGCTAGTCATTACCCTTAAGACTAATTTATTCTTGACAAAAAACTTACTAGAGCCTTTATGTTTTACATATATAAATCTAGTTTTATAAAATATACTATAGTTATCTAATATTTGTAATTATAAAGATTATCTGTTTAACCACTATATTACACTATTTCTATCTTTGTAAAATTCACTAAAACCTCAGTATCTATCTTTCTAGTATCTTTTTTATTATTCCCTACTAACTATAACTTAGAATCATTAGTCTTATTTCAAACTACCAATTCAGATGACCTGGTATAGTATACTTTTATATCCTTTTTCTCTGACAAATCTAACAGCCTAGTTAGTTATATGCTCCTCTACATATATTTAACATCTAGTTTTAATCTTCAGTTTCTATAAAAGTGTTTTGTAGACTTTAATTGGTCTAATAGTACTATCAAAAATTTATGTTACTTCTTTATTCGGGAATTTCTAAGTGTGTTTTTATCACCTTAGTTCCTTAGTCTTCTATGTTCGATAGTCTTATTATAGGATTGTACTGAAGTCTTATGCAATACTGCTTATATATTTCTCTATATATGTGTAATGTTATACTTTGCATAGATGTTTCAAGCTCTCAATGTCAGTAAGACCCAACTTGGTATATCTAAGTTACAGTCACATGAGGCCAACTGATTGACAGAAAACAGTTACCATAATGCAGATATAATTTCCAAATTTTATTATAGATAGGATTTGAACCTTAGACCTGCCATTTAGAGAATGACAA
Organism: Cetraspora pellucida; assembly: GCA_910591915.1. NCBI lineage: Eukaryota > Fungi > Glomeromycota > Glomeromycetes > Diversisporales > Gigasporaceae > Cetraspora > Cetraspora pellucida. The sequence goes on from CAJVQA010008964.1 coordinate 6,357, forward strand.
CCCAACTACTACACTAGGATCACTATCTTTATATTTAAATTATTTTATTCTAGTAATTTAAAATTTATTAATAAAAAATAAGAATTAAAGTATGATTAATGTTTTAACTTCAAAAGGCATAGGTAATATTTGTTTAAAGTATAGCTACTGAAAATTTTAGATATTATTAAACTTTTGTTTTAGTTTAGGGTCCAAGCTTATTTAAAAATTGCATTCAAAAAAAAAATTATGATATATATTATATTTATTAAGAGCCTAAGTATTAATGCTATATATTAGTAAGTATATTTCTGTTTGCATATAGAGTTTTGTATTAGTTTGTAATATATTAAAACTATTATACCCTTTTGACTTAGTTAAGTTAATATAATATGCACAGAATCAATATTTAAATTGAATTGTGAATATAATTATAGTTTTAAAATTTATTTATGCTTTGGAATCTTAGTTATTATTATGATATATTAAACATTTATAGATAGTTAGTCATGATGAACTATTTAATAGAATTTACTAGTTTGTTTGGTTTGTCTATTTATTCTTTTTATTTATATTAAAATTTTAAAACATACATATATTAATATACATTTTAAATTATAACACTAAAATATGAAATTTAAACATTAAATTTCATTATTATATATGTATTGAAAATTCATTTTAAAAATGTATTTTTTTTTAAAATGTGAATTTAATAAAAATGATTTAATATTACAGAATAATTAGAATAGTTTTCTAATTATCCAAATTGCAAGTTGCAAAGAATGCTCAATATTTATTAAGAAATCAAACATTATTTTTACAATTCTTGAGAAATTATTCGAATGATTTTTGGCTAATCCAGTTAAGTTATTATTTCGGCATAATATACTGTAATAATGTAATTTAAGATCAGGTGATATTCATAAATATTATAAGACAATGCTACTTTCAAAGCACATTCGCTTGTAAATTATTGAAAAAAATTTAAAATGCCAATCAATTCGAAAAAACACTTAGGTGTTAGCAGATTTCGATACTTTATTTAGTTCATTCTGGTTTTTAACACATTTTAACCAATTTTAAATTTTATCAATGGAATTAAATCTACAGCAGAGACCGTTAATGTTACACATAAATTAAAACTGGTGAGGGATTATATCCATCACAATTGAATCCAACATAAATAATTTAATTTGTGATTGATCACAGGCGAGAGGGATTCACTTTGGATCGGGCACTGTCTCTGGTACTCAGAAAATGTGTACTGGGTTTGTGGCGCAGGCTAATTTCTTAAAATTAGTTAAGGTTAGGGTTAGGGCCAAGATTAGGGATTAGAGGAAAAACAGGTGTAGTAGTAAAATTATTCAACGAAAACTTTTTATTAGATCGTTGCTTATGCTGATTTTTGAGTTATGGGCGATTTTTTCGAACGAACCTTCTTGATCGTGTTACGTTACAACGAATCTTGAAATCTGATTCGTAGTTCAGGACAAACCCAGTACACATTTTCCAAGTGCCTGTCTCTGTTATAAATTAAATTATTTTGGAACTATGTGGTGCGCAAATTGACAATTCGGATATAATTAAATCCAGATATAATCATAAATCCGGATATAACCATAAATCCGGATTTATTATATCCGGATTTAATTATATATCCGGATTTAATTATATTCGGATTAAACCGGATTATATTTTTAATTATTAATTAAATCCGGATATAAAAATAAATCCGAATGTCAAAATAGAATTTCCCTTTAAAAAATATTAAATTTAAATTTGCCTGGAAAACAGTTTAAGGGATAACTTCGACAAAACGAAGCTCTGGAGTTAGAGGTTTTGCTTAGTTATATTCGAGGTAATACTGTAATATGTATAAGTATAACGGTAATAATAATAAATAGTTTATATAAATCACAGTTTGCAAAGAATCTTTACAAATTGCTACGTATTTCAATTAGAATACAAAATAAGGATGTTTATAATGTGAGATGGGTATCGGACGCCTCGTCTTCGTGTGCAAACCATTACACGGAACCAAGCACAAATGTAAATAAGTAACTATTGAATTCAAAGGAACGTATTTGATTCGATCGTTAGGCGATCTTAATTGTTAAACTTGTGATCATTGTTAATTTGTTTAAAGAGAAACCATGCATTGTAGGAAAGGAGTATGCGGAATTTAAGAAACGTTGAGTAAAATTTCCCTTTTAACACGGAGCAGATGAAAAGTGTTTTGACTGAATTGAGAACGTTCTTCAAAATATATAGAAATATTAATCTAAACGTACTGTGTTATTCGTATTTTTCATTTTTTACTGAGTAGCGGATTTAGATGAAAATCTTGATCTGACATCGTGATTGGTAGATTCCTATAATATATCGTTTTTTTATCGCTGCAAAATAAATTGTCAATTTTCAGAATGATATCCACAACTGTTAAATATATCAAAAAACATAAACGTGGTATTTTGATTACTTTGGGAGTTAGTGGTGGTATTTATTTTCTAGGGAAGTATGCCAAGTGGAAAATTATTGAATTTCAAGAAAAAGCTGAGCAAGAAAGGATTGCAAGAGACAAGTAAGAATTATGCAATGAATTTTATCCGGTGAATAACCGATGTTTTGAATGATTATCACAATGTTAGCAATCCACATAATTTGGTGTTTTCTTTTTTTTTGTAAACTCTCACCGTTTGCTTATTTCAATAAAATTGCAAAGTATACGCCGTCGATTCCAACAACGTCAAAACGATTGTGCGTTTGCAGTCGCATCTCATCTTCCGTCAATAGCTGAAATCTTGTTGAATAGATTCGATGTTGAATCAATTATAACTCATCTACAAAAAGCAAAGAGTGCTCAACATTCCACTACCACAACTCCAAATGATTCACCCGGTGCTTCTGTTGTCTTAGTGAATGAACCAAATACAACACCTTCTTCATCTATGATAATTGTAGATAAACCCGTTGAAACCGGCAATGGAAAGGTTATAGAAACTTTTTCTGATATAAATAATGGGAATAACACTGAACGGTCTGAAAGTCGACGAAGTGACAGCGGATCAAGTACAAATAGTGGACAAGATAATGATCCTAGTCATGTGAATGCGAGCCAATCCTTCACAGATAAGAAAACTAGGTTGGAACTATGGAATGAAGTCAAATATAAAAGTGAGTCGAGTATTCTTTTATGATTTCCCGTGTTTCAATATCATTCATCTTATTCATGGTTACTAATTCGTTATTGTTAGCTTTTGTTCGTTCTATAGCAGCAATATATCTTGAAACATTTCTTACTCTGATCATTACTGTTCAATTAAACATTTTGGGGAGATATAATTACCTTTATTCTATCGCTTCTCTCACCGAACGTGACAGAGAACAAGTGATCCAAATTAACCCACCTACAGGATCTATATTAAATTCAAATATAGAGAAGAAATATTTAACGTTCAGTTGGTGGTTCTTGAATGTTGGGTACAATGAAATTATAGAACGAGTTAGAATTGCTGTGGAAACTCAGCTATCAACGTAATATATTTCATTGTCATACTCGTGAAATTTGAAACTAATAATAAGTAATTCGTTTTTATTTTTCATCTAGTGTATCATTAAAACAAGATCTTTCATATAAAGATTTTGTGTGGTTATTATCTGAAATACGTTCCCGGGTTGAAAGAACTGAGGATGGCCAACCTTATGAGTACTGTTAATTAGCTTTTTGTATTCATTTATTTGGAGCAAGATTGTTTATACCATTTTATGTTTTGTCAGATTTCTTAACGTGTTGATACCTGAAAGCCAAGCTGATGAACTGCGAGTTCTTGACCAAGGTGGTGGTGGGGAATTAGATATCCATATCGATTCAAAGCTTAGAAAATTGTTGGATGAGACAAAAGATTTCTTGCATGGGTATTTACTAGTCATTTATTTTTGGCAAATTTTAATATTTACTTATTTAATCCATTCTTAATTCTTATCTGAAAGTCAGGATTTCACTGCTGTCTTATCTGGTTGTGTGTCCTCGGCATTCTCTTTGATGCAACAAGATTTACATACACATTTCGTTTGTCAGGATGGTGAACAGATTGAGAAGAATGTTACACTCGTAAAACTATTACCAGACTTAGCTAGAGAAGCACATATCATACTTAGCAATGTTCAGAACAAATTTCTAGATGTGAGTTTTCTAACAATATTTTATTACAAATTTAGTTGAATATTAATACCTATAAACGTTTGTTTCACTGAGTAGGTTATCAAGGACTGTAAGGAATTACAAGCTCTTTGTGCAGTTATTTATTCATCATTTGATGATATTTAAATTTATTCGGTAATTTAGTACACGCCATCAATTTACATAATAGTATAGTATATATTTTGAAGTGGACTTTTATGCAGTAGTAGGATCGAATTGCACGATATTTATGTGCTCTAAATTTGATTAGTTGATTTAATCTATTAATGTGGAACTAAGCATTAAAAAACATTACGTATTTACATATATATTGTACTTCTGATAATTAGTGTAGAGTTAAAATATTAGATCATACTTTCCGTCCATAATCCCAAACTCAATTAAGTTAAACCACGCCAATGGAACTTCCACATTTGGAGGTCGTCTAAGCGGACACGTGATATTTTTGTAGTGCAGACCATTATATTTCGAGATCAGGTGTAACGTAACACTAGGGTGTTCATCAAATCGGTAAATCAAATAATAGATTGGATTATATATAAAAACTTATAGCATTTCTGAAATCCGTGACAGGTTAGTTAATTATCTGTCTTACCCTATCACGGCGGCATAAAATTTGACCCCAATTATATGTATGACAGATCATTTATACTACTAGTTAAAATTAAAAAAAGAAAAAATTTTAAATATTTTTTTTTTCAAATTTTTTTTTTTTTTTTTTTGCTCTTAAGCATTCATGTTAGTACTTTATTAAGATTCTTGAAACTATATACAATAATTACATAGAATTTTCCCAATAACTAAGTTCAGTATCACCTGGTCACCCTATTGGTACCTAAGTATGATCTGTTGCACTACTCCAATCAAAGGTAGACTGCTTATTTGGTTACTTAAAGTCATACTAAAAAGAATTTTTTTCTTCCAAAACAAGCATTAACTGTCTTCAATCCTTTTTTTAAATTCTTTCTTTTTCTCAAAAGGCTGAAAAAAGAAGAGTATTATAAAATTGAATACAAATAAAAACATGACTAAAAAAATTAAAAATAAACAAACAAAAACCAAATTAAAACAAAACAGCAAAACAAACACATAATAGTAGGAAAAAGAAAAAACAAAAAGAGGATTAAAACCCCAGTCAGAGCAAATTATAAAAATTATATAGTACTACTACTTTTAGTTTCTATTCTAAAAATAGATCTATACTATATGTAAATATTGTTCAATGATAAAAATGTCAGTATTTAATTTCTTCCTTATCAGTTCTACAGTTGACTCTTTTACTTCAATCAGAGTTATTCCTAATTCCAGAAAAGAGATAATTATCCTATTCCTAAAATAGACAATTTTTGTAGATCTTTCATAGAGGGTATGTTAAATTCCCACTTTTTGTAAAAACTTCTATCAAAAACCAAGCGAGAAATATGGTAGTAGTGTTCGGTTAGTAGATATTCTTAAATTTCTAATGAATGTATTAAAAACTTGCTTATTGTTCTCCTATAAGGTTTACTATTTTAATTTCATTAACAGAAATCAAAACTTCTACTAAAATTTGTTATACAAAGACACCTCCTGCTAGTTATCTTGTATATGTGTACTTTTAGTTTGTTTACTAAATATATAAAAAAGTTCAGTGTAATAAAACCACTTTGATCTTTATAAAAACTGTTATTTATATAGTAGTCTCTTAAATAAGTTTTCTGTTTTTGTTACTGTAAAATTTGGTACAAGTAATTGTTAAAGAGAATTGATAGTTTTAAAATTGTTTTCAAATTATTAATAAATTTCTATAATTTAAAATTTATATTTTATTTTAATTTTTTCTTGTAACCTAAAGTATAGATAGTTTTGTAAATTTCTTGGTTATTTAAATTTAAAACAGGATGTGGCGACCTAGTGAAGTGGTCAGGTTGTCAACCCCCCAAGTGGTAGGTTGGGTGTTCAAATCCCATCGATGATGAAAAT
>CAJVQA010008965.1:0-12500 GCA_910591915.1 Cetraspora pellucida
CTATACAACTGTAAAACCTACAAGGAACATCTATAAAGGTCAAGAACTCACAAAAGCTACAAAGTTGGTTCACCTCTTTATATTAGTACCTATTATATATATAGAAAATTAAAAAAGATTATTAAAAATTGGCTGATATGCAATATATTAAAGAAATATTTGAAGTTGGATATAGTTATGACAAAGAAATTAGAATTAAAAAATAAATATAAGTATTTATTTATTATTAATAATTTGCAAATATAAATAATAATAAAGGTTAGTTATCATTATTTTTATTAATTTAAAGTAAAAAAATAAATGTAAAAACTTTTAACAAGCATCATATAAAAGAAATATATAGTTAATATAAATAAGCTATTAAATTTATATTTGTATAAAGAAATTATAAAAAACTTATTAGTTAATATGAATTACAGATTTAAATAATAATTAAAAATTATAGAGAAATAAAACACTTAATAAATACATATTATACAGAACTATTTTTATAATAAAATAAGAATTAATTAAAAGTAGAAGTGACATAGATTATTTTTAATAGTAATTATATAGCATATCATATAATATCATATGATTTATATATATAATTTTGTTTATATTATATGAATTTTATATATAAATCTTATGTGGTTTAAAAAACTTATAAGCTGATCCAAAAAAACTTAGTAATATATAAAATAATTTTTTTTAAAACAAAATAAATTATAAAATTTTATTAAAATAATTAGAAGTTTTAGATTTATATATTATTAAATTTTGGTACAATTGAATATAATACTAAAAAGTTTTATTAGTAATGTTTTTTTTTTATATAAAAATATTATTTGCTACAAAAATCATATAACAAATGATCTATGTTACTTCTAACCTTAATTAATAATATTAGAAGTTTTATAAAACTAATTCAATAATTGATTGTGCAGATTAAACTAATTTTTTTAACTATAATAAAAAGCAAATTTTAGCTTTATATAGATTGAAAGTTTTATTTTAAAATACTAAAAATCATACTAAAGCAACAATCTTGTACAAAAATTACACTAATTTGCTAAAACAATATGCTCAAAGATTATTTTAAATCAATTCCTGTTATAAATATATTTACAAATAAACAATAAAATGTTTACAAAAAATCCAATTCAGAGTATAATTGAGCAATTGCAAATTAATAGATTATATATTTTGCTTATATTTAAAATATATAATAATAATTAAATCTTGTAATTTTTTCTTTATGAGATTTGCAATTTATCATCGTGATAATATATTATCAATTTGCCAATTGACTAATAAAATTAATATTTATATAACAAAAATTTTATACTAATTATTTTATGCACTCAAAAAATCTATGCTAAGTTTTGTCAATTACTATAATATAATAAAAATTCTTAAAATTCATTAATGTTAGGATTAGTGCTTAGTATAAAGTTAAATAGTTAGTTATATTAATACTTTTTTATGATACATTTACAGCTTTAGCTATTCATCTAATAATTTATATAGTTATATATTAATTATCTTTATTAAAAATGATCATAACAAAGCTTATATTTAACTCTTATTAGAACCCAAACCTTTATATAATCACTTTATTCTACCAGTTCAAGCTATTTGGCATTATCTAAACATTTAACTAAAATTTAAAACATCTGTACCAGTCTTTACTATACCAGTATCTCTAGATAACTCATCATTTTTCTTTTTACTCTATACACCTAATCTTAATGTTGAACCTGACTCTAACTTCTTTCTTAATGATAACCTACTTCAACTTAACATCTTAACATATAATATGCAAGAATATAATATATAAGAAAAAAGACTATTATAGAAAAATTATTGTTTAATTCATAATTTATATATAATTAGTTTTACTAAAGCAAAAATTGCTAAAAACATAAAAACTAAATTTTAAAACACACCTTAATACTCATATTTTTGGTCCAACTCTACAGAATCTAAAGAAGAAACATGTATAATAATTAAAAATAATATTAAACCTTAGATATAAGAACCCTTATAGCAAAAGATGACAATATATCAAAAAAATTTTTTTTTAAAAAATACAATTTCTTAAAAAATTAAAATAATAGATATATAATTTTTATAAAATTACAAAATTAAAATTTTTTGCATATTGCCACCTTTTGCTATAGTCATCTCTATATATAACATACTTACACAATCTGGTAGTACTATTACTATAGAACTTTTTTTTAAACATAACTATAAATTTAGAATCATTTTAGTATATCTCTTATTAACTAACACTAGTAAGTGCAAACTTATACAAAATACAGTTACTACATAAATACAACAAGTAATATCTTCAAACTTATATTCTATTATACTTGGATACTTTAATGCAAACCACAATACTACTACAATATCAATAACTAAATTTTAATTACTTAATTATTTATATAGTACCAACATTTTTAACCTAGCAGATTATACCAATAATCTACAAAATATATAGTACAATTCTTGATACAAGACTAGAATTGACTATATATAGGCCTATAATTCTCTTATACCTTACTTACAAGAATTTAAACTTGACAATTTATTATTTTCTATTAATAGTGACCATTAAATCTTAACATTAACATAGACATTTCTATTTGCTATAACCAAGATCAGACACAAAACTAAAAGCAAACAATAAATATTTAATATTCAAAAAAGATTGAAACAATTTTACAAATAAAGTAAATTCTAATATAATACAACATCAAATTTCAACTGCAGCAAATATAGCAAAAAGCTTAGAAAATCATAGCACAAAATACATACTAGTATTATTAATGCTGTGTTTCAATATATTTCTAACAAAAAATACACTAGTAGAAATTTTTATTATATATTTATATCAAAAGCAACTCAACTACCAATAATTTTAAAACTATAGATCATATAATACATTGCACCAAAAAATATTTTTCTCACCAAATACTATTATCTACTAATATTCATAACTTAATTAACTATATTAACAACATTTATAACTTTACTATTGAACTTTCTTCTAACCACTAATCCAATTTAACTATATAGATATAACATACAAAAACTTCTTGGAAAATATTTTACAATGCCAGAAACTTAGAAAATGCTAAGCATCTTAGAAACTATATTAATCTAGATATAACAAATAATGTAAACATTTAACTACTTAACTAACCAAAATGATTAATAATATATTAAACTGACATACTAATACAGTATATCTTTAAAATATTAAAGCTAATAATAGCTTAATTACTGACCTTACAGAAATTAAACAACATGTTAGCAATTATTATAATAAATGAACAGCCTATCATCTACTTAATGAAAATATTTTTAATAATAATTAAAAAGATATCTACCAACCTAACTATAGTATTAATAGGAAATAGTACACTTTTATACTTCAAGAAATTACTATTGAAGAAATCATAAGCATTATACAACAACTACCCAATAACAAGGGCTGTGGTCTAACAGAAATCAGTTATGAAATGATTAAACACCTAGGTTCCAATATGCTGTTAATATTTATAGCATTTTTTAACAGATAGTTAATTATACAAAACATTTCAAAACAATGAAAATGTAGCAGAATATACTCTATTTTAAAAAAACCAGAGTTTGATAGAAATTTCAACAATATATGACCTATTAGTTTAATTAAACATACTAAAAAACTATATACTAAAATTCTTGCTAACAGACTATCACATGTTCTAACAAATATCACATTCTCAATTCACATAACTATGTTGCACTCTTTGATAATTTAACCAACAATCCAATTTATATACTTAATAACTTCCTTAAAAATACCAAATATACTAAAAAACATATTTGGATTCTATCTTAGGACATGAGTAAAGCCTATAATTCTGTCAATATAAACCTGTTAACTAAAGCTCTTGAGAGACTTAATATGCCTTACCAATTAGTTAACATACTTACTAATCTTCTATATAATCAATCTAACTAAATTATTACTAATCTTAAACTTATATCCTTATATAAAATACAAAATAATATAAACCAAAGTGAAATTATAACTTCTCTTCTTTTTGCAAATTTACTATAATCTCTTAATAAGTCATATTTATAATATATATACTGACTATACTACTACAACCAAATGGCTTACTTAAATCAGTCCTAATAAATATCAATCTGCTACTGTTTCTACATCTGTATTAGCATATATGGATGATATATGGTAACTTAAAAACTCAATAAAACAACTTCAAGCAATTGTTCAAACAGCTGCATTTTTCTACATAATGGCTCATATAAAAGTTAATCTACATAAATCTTTTTTAACTTCAAATACCAAATCTATTATATATATCAATTTTATAAACCAATCAATTCAAGCACAACCAAACAACACTTTTTTCAAATTCCTAGACTGCTGGTTTACAGCTACTCTACAATATGCAACACAAACCAAATTAATACAACAAGAAATACTCAGACTCAACAATATACTTAAAACTAACAAATATTATAAACAAACAAGTTGCTTATATTATCAATACTATAATTATTTCAATCTTAGAGTATTGTATACAAAACATAGTAATATTATATATAATATGCAACCAAATCATATCACGATACCTTACTACAGCTAAATACAAAGCTAAACTCTCAATATTTATACCAAATAGTACACTACTTAATCATAATATATAGTATTAAAAACATATGAAATATACAAGCATAACATTATATATCAAAATTTCAACTTTATATTAATAACTCAAGTTTAATAAGCATTAGTACTCATATTCAACTTCAAAACCTGCAAAACAATTTATAGTTAACAACTAACATCTTACAACATCCTCACACATATATAGATAGATTTAACAAAAATACAACTACCTATAAAATAATACAACTACTTAATAAATTTCAGCTAACTTTTTTAGTTAGCTTTAATATTCTTAGACTCTATACTATTTATTATTTATATGCACCAATTGAACAATTTCTTACTACTTATAAACTTTATATACAATTTAAAAAACAACTATATATTAAAGAAATAATATACTTTAAGCAACTAACATTATATAATAACTCTGTATTATTTGACTAAAAATATATATCTTAAAGAATCCAATATATATCTAAAGACTGTAAATCATTATAGTTCACTACTTTAGAAAACACAATTATTATCAATCATTAATCTAGATTAATAAGTTTTCAACTACAACTATCTCATACTAACTCTATTTCATTTACTACTAAACACTACAAAAATATATCTAAATCTTAAATAATTACTTATAATCATAAACATAACAATATTACTATAAACAAAGCAAGAAAATACAACTAAACAGAAAACACAATTTCTATAATATATTGGCTAATTAACTTTGATATCTTATATATTTACCTATATCCTTCAGTTAACTATAACTGCAAATAATGCACAGGATGCTATCTCAATTCTAATCATATACAAAACAAATGCATATTTAATATTTTTACTAACTTTATAACCAAATTTCTAAACAGAAAAGTTAACTCTAATTCCTCTATTATGCTTAATTTTCATGCAAATCTATTTGACTTATTATATTTTATTGCATTATGAAACTCTACTACAATATCTTTACAATCTAATATCATTATATACAACAATGCTATACCTAATACTTTTGTACAAAATCAAGCTACACAAATTCTTTAACAAATTGCATAAAACAACTCATACTATTTACAGTTTACATTTTATACTAATGGTTCTGTAAGCAATAACAGATACAAAATAGATATTGGTTGGATTTAAATTCAAAATAAGACTATATTGCATTAATATTCAGCAAAAATTAAACTTTGGTCCTCATTATACAAAGCAGAACTTATAGCAATTCTCTTTGTTGTTAGCACATATCCAAAAATAAGTACTATTACTATTTATACTAACTCACAATCAATAATTTTCAAATATAATAAGCTTATACAGTTACTACTTACACCTAATAAAATATACTTTTATAACTACTGGTCAATATGATATATACTACTAAACTTTATCACTGTGTACCAAATTCAAATTAATTTCTAAAAAGTAATTGTATACAGTAGTAATATGCTAAATAATATAGCTGACAAACTAGCTAAAAACCAAACTCAACTATATATACTTAGCCTTCTTTATATCAATATATACAATCTATCATATTATTTCTATTATGACAAATATGTTATAGAGCAATCTATATATAGAACTATTAAAAACATTAGTAATGCCTACAACATAGTAATGTAGTTCTTTCAACATTAAATAAAAAACATCATTTCTTTATTCTTGCAAATCAACTGAAATGCTACTTGACTTTTCCTTAACAACAATCACAAAAGATCTACATCTTATACCAGTTTTACTTTATGCCAAAAAAAAACATTTAAAATCAAGCTAATGCTAGGAATACTACCTATATTATCTTACTTATATTCTCTTTATTCAACAACATATCTTAATCTTAATTGCATTTCATACAATATATACAATAGTCAGCTGCATTGGTTAATTTACCCAAGCTCATTACATTTTAACTCTACTATTACCAATATGATACAACAATTCTTTAATTATTCATAATTAAATATAACAACTATATAACTATGAGAACTATACAATAAACTTACTAATCATCTATGTCTTTTTTCAAATAATTTTATTAGAAATTATACAAATATATACACAACAATACAAGACTTTGTTCTATTCTTACTAATTTATACCATATAAGAATACATAATTAGCAATTAGCTAGCAACTAACATTACAATAAAATTTCTAATTCAATTATTATAAAATATTTATAACCAAATTTGAAAACCTTACTGCATCAAACTATCTGAATGAAAGCAACAAAACAATATTTTTAATTAACTATTTCATAATCAATAAGCAAACTATACAAACACATTTAGATCCTTAACACAAACCAGAACAATATATATTTACAGTTACAATTATAATTTTCCTGACTAACAACATATAAAAAACTTTTACAATTCTTATACTTGCCTACCACAAGAAAAAATTAATAAAAAACTAACTAAATAAATATCCAAATAGATAAACTACAGTACTCTAACTAATCATATTTTACATTATCAAATCTAGATGAGTTTTAACCACTCTAGTAGATTTAGATTGCAGATAAATTAGATAAATTAAATAATAATTTCATCTATAGTCTGAGTCTCATTCTTGTAAAAAATTTATAAATTAACTCTGACCTGTGTTAACGCTTGTAATTGCCTATAACAAATTATTAATAAAAATAAAGACAAAACCTCACCTTAATACCAAAAAAAAAATAGTTATATAATAAAATTACTTAAGAAAACCTTTTTGTTATAACACTAAAAATGGTTTTTATATTGGTTTTTGAGAAATAGGTGATTTTTAACAAAACAAACGTTTGTTTTGAAATTTCCTGATCGTGTTACGTTACACTTGATCTTGAGATCTGATTTGTGGATCAGAACAGTGATTGACAAAACCTGGAACAAATTCCTTTATATCTAATTTTGTGATATATCGCTATTACGAAATTCGATTTGTAAAAATTTTTAAAATATGCATCACAAATATATAATGCTATCACGTGATTTACAGAAACTCGCCATTGTGATAAATTAGAGTCAAAAAATTTTTGGAAAAAAAATTTTATATTATAATAAATTTCATTAATTATAGATTCTAAAAAAATATTTTTTTTGGATTTTTTATTATTAAAAAGGCACCAAATTTAGACAGGTCACTATAAAGTATCAACTTTCTACTAAGATGCTCCAAATTTAGAATAATGTAACACAAAAATAATTGGTTTTTATTGGCTTAAGCATGTAGATCAGTGTCAAATTTTTGATTTATATATAAAATAGACAAAGTATAAGCAGTTATAACACTGTTAAAAATAAAAATACAAAGAAATCCTCTTTTAAAAATGTAGTTTAGGTTACAAACTATCAATTTGAAAGAGGATTTTTTAATTTGATAATTTTTTGTTAAGTTATAACATTTATAAACCAACTACTGTAGTAAAAAAAATTTATAAGTATTATAAAATTTTTTATTAGGGTTTCGACCTTAGAACAACTTTGCCACAAATATTTTTAAGATCAATTGATGAATCTGCTCATTCTAAAATCATTTTTTATTGTCTTTGTAAGATAAAACGTGATTTAAAAATCAAATACAATACAAAAAATATTTTTAGAATGAGCAGATTTATGCACCGCAGTCCCCTGGACACTCTAATTCTGAGTGAAACTTTCAATAATTACTGTTTTAGTCAGTGTTGTTACGTCTACTATGTCCAAGACTTTTTTAGACCATGTCCAATGTCCAAACGTCCACATGTACAAGAATGTCCACAGCATATACAAGCTTCAAAAATTATTATATTAATTTAAAAAATATATAATTATATATTTTTTATAGTGTTGAATATTTTTATTTAGAAAGTTAAAACAGATTAATAAAATTTCGAGTAATTTTAAATTATTTATTTGTCCAAACCATGTCCACACTGGTTTTAGTAATAAAAATTATCACGTTGTAACTAGTATTAGCATTATATATATAGAATTATCACGTGTTGTAACTAGTATTAGCAGTATATAGTAAAAATATTCGCTCCTAAATGAAGTTCTACTAATTTTAACAGCGAATATCTACGTTCGTTTAGAGCTAGAATTTGCTTTTATGGTTACGTTCTTAAAAGTACTTTTATTAAAGTGTATAAATAAGTTACCCAGGCAATTGATTTACATCAGCCAATCAGAAGAAAGTCGTCCTATGACTCCATTCTCACGAATTACTGGGGAATATTCTTAATCTAAATAATAAAATTTATTCCTTATACTTACACGCACTTGTGAACTGGTATTGGTGCAAGTGTTAATACCTATTCATTGCCAAGATCCATTTTTATTAAGACGAAAATCTAGATATTTTTCATCTCTTGAAGATCTATTTTAAAAGATTGTGGTATAATTACAGAATTTTCCAATACACTATTTGATTATGCAAGATTCTAAATGTTCTTGATCCATCTCGTTTAAAAAGTGGAGTTAGAAAAGGGTTCAAATCAAACGTATTAAAGACATAACAGCAATGCGTTCCGTAATTAAGTTATTATTCAAATTATTTGTTAAAAATGTTGCATGAATTTGCTTTACGTGAATCCTTCAAGTTCAAACCAGAAGGATATTAAACATCATTGGTAATTAAAATTTCAAAGGTTTGGCTTTATATTTTAATGCAATATTACTAAACTAATAATCTTTTTACGAAAGAATCCTATTACCATATATCATTTCACTTTACCTATGACACAACCCGATCAGTTGCAAATCACCATTTACGAAACCTCACTGGAACATTTGATACCTTTGAAATACAAGAGGATGAGTTACATATACCTAAACCTAGGTTGTTTAAAATCTTCATGGAATTACAGGGATATCTATCCAGATATATATGAATTAAGGTATATTCACTATGTCTCAAATTGCTGGAATAAGAAACAACCACGATATGAAATCTTTTTTGATACCGCATCACGTCTTAAAACAATATTTAATTCAGATTCTCCAAAGGTTTTTAGTTTATTAATACTGAAGAATATTGTATGTTTGCTATTATGAACCACGCAGCTTGATTGATATACTTCATACACAAAGTGGAGTGATAGGTTATAGATACAATATTAAATATTATTATGGTCTTTTACTCATTAGAACGAAATGATCAATTTTTTTCACGGCTGCAGTGTTTATTTTTGGACATTACACCAGAATTCAACGTTGAATTATTGAAGGTTCTGGGAAAACACTAGGATCACAAGTAGTTTGACATTTAAATTTTAAATTTCATTCTAATTATGAGCCGATGCTCTTATTTGCATTATTAAATTGCAAAAGCGCGAAGAATCATAGTACGATAGCTCGAACTGGGGCAGGTTTGGCCAAAAGCGGTGACATCAAAGTGAAATTGGAGCAAGAAAGGATGGATTTAACAGTCATCATCGATAAGATGAAGATCTTAAATCAATCATTGTAACAATTGGACAGCTTGTTGGATATTGGGAGAATCAGTCAGATTCGTTTAGGATCTTATAGAGTGAGGAAACGTAGTACGACAGCTTGGGGGTCAGCTGTGTGGAACCTTAGTATGGCAGCTTGAGTCGGACGGCGATGTGGAACCGTAGTACGTCAGCTTGCTGCGAGGAATCGTAGTACCCTTCAGTAAAAAGGAAATCCCAGGAAATATCAAATACAAAAAATTGCAAAAATTTAGAGATGCTTCGTATTAGGTATGCAGTATGAAACTGTCGGAAATATTAGATTATAAAATCAGCACTTTAGAGATCCAGATCGACGCATGGAATATGAGTTTAGTTTTACAAGTATGGCATATCTATACAAAGACCAAAACTCAATTTTGAAGTGTTTTTAGAAGACTAAAAGCAATTGATACGTTTTGTCCAAACAATACATACCTCTACATTAAGAAGATTGGGGTTTCCACACAATTCCTAAAGCTTATTAGTAATTAGAAAAGCTTCAAGTTCTCCAGTTATGGTGCAAGGTTGACAACATGCCAGAAGAAGAACTGAAAACACGAGTTATGGAATTTGCCGAAATGAAGGGTTCGAAAAGCTCATTTTATGAAATTAATCACTTTTTTGTGACAAAATTATTCAAATTTGCCCGAAGTAAAATAAATCGATACATTATTTATCTGAGAATAAATAGGCCATCTATTCTATCAAAATCAGGATCTTCGCTCTACGCGTGAGGTCAAATTAATTAAGAAAATTAATTCATATACTTAACCTTTACTCGTTGTTAAGTTGAACAATATCGATCCTTGAGTTGGTTATCTTCAATATTTCGGAACAACATATAATGTTTAAGATAGATTTGAAGTACGAATGAGTAGGTATTTTTGGTTGTGCCTGTTAAAGCATAGTGATGGGCATGGACATAGGTGATTTTTAGGAAACCAAATATTTCATTGACTTTAAATAACATTACGTGGAGTTTGATAAATGATAAGGAAATTTATATTGCGTGTCATGCGAAATTAATATGTTTATTACGCATAATAAACTTGTATTAGGGCATGTTATAAATGATTAAGAGGTTATACTCCTTGCTTGATTAAAAATTAATCAACCAAATTTATTTATTATTACCTGATCAAACAACATCTTTTAAAACCAGCTGATTTTTGTTCGATCCTTTAAAAGGATTGCAAGATAACGAATTTTTTAGTAGTTTAGTCCTATGTTATTACCGTTACTAGTAAATAAATAGTTTAATTATGATATTATAACGTAAAACTTATATATTTGGTAACATTATTATAGCATACCATTATATTATATTGTAATTTTGTGACATTATGTTATTTTTATAATTTCTAAAAGTTTTAATGTATTGATATAAAATTTAATATTAAAACGATCACATTGATCAACTCTTCTTTGCAGATTCTTTGACTGAAAATCACAGGAGCAAAAATGCAGAAAAACACTGAAGTACACAAAGAAGCAACACTTAAAGCACTAAAAAAAAGAAAGAGGCTTATAGATTACAGATAATCAAGATGAAAAGTAAAAAGAAAACAACACAACAACAGACAACAGCAAGGTAACAAAAATCCTTGATAAAAAGTTGAAATATTTTTAAAAAAACTGAAGAGTTTTATTGATTCTGTTTCTGCAAATTTATTGTTTACATAAAACAAAAATAAAATAAACAATAAGCATATATAGTAAAGTTGGTGATATAAGGTTTAGAAGCATGCCTCAAAAACATGCTTAAGGTATGTTTTTTAATCAAAAGGCATATTTTATTATGTGATTTTAGATAAAAGTTAATTAGTTAATTTATGCCAATCAATCATAACTCTTCTTGCTGATTACTCATACACAAACTATAAGAAAACAATTTAGAAATTTGCCAACAAACGACTGTCTAAACTGATTTCACAGGTTTAAGGAAAAAGATAGAATGAATAAAGAAGGTATAACAAGGGCAAGAAAGAGAAAATTTGGATAACTTGTTAAGAAGATAGAACAGAAAATGCCTTGGTTGACACTAGGAAAAACAGAATTTGGGAAATTCTCTGTAATCTGGAAATGTAGATCTGTAGATCACTACAACATGTGAACAGAAAAACAAAACAAACACGTAGATTAGTCAGTATGCAAATAAACCTAATTAGGATAGTGATAAACAGAAGCATAGAAGATTCCAGAACAACAAGTAGCAAACAGAAACCATTAATATCTAAATAAGAAAATAAGTAGTACGCAAAATTGAAAAGAAAGTCTAATGTCAATCTATATCAAAAGAGCATACTGGGCAGCAAACAGCATACACAACAAGATGTTTTTCAACCAAGCAAGCAAACTACTTGCAACACCAGACAGAGAAGA
>CAJVQA010008966.1:0-12499 GCA_910591915.1 Cetraspora pellucida
TAAAACTTTTTTATTTTTTAATTAATTAATAAAAAATTTTATAATATTATAAATAAAATTATTTATCTATTATATTAAATAAAGTTTACTTAAATATGTTAAAATTTACTTAAATAGTACAAAATCAAAAAATTTGATTAGTTAATTTACATAAACTTATTAGTTAATTTTATTTTATAATTTTATATTCTAATCTTTAAAAATTTATATCTTAATAAGTTTTTAATCTATTTTAATACTTTTACTATTATTAGAATCAGAAAGACTTACTTTACAACTTTTATTTAATAATTAAAATTAGTTTACTTAATATAATTTTTTATAAAACTAAATATAAAAAAATTTACTATTAGATTTATATATAATTTTAAAATACTTGTTTCTACCCTTAAACAAATATTATAAAAAATTTTAACAAAACAAATAGAACTAGCAGTTATATATTATAATATTATTAATAGTTATTATACTTGTATATTATAAGTTAAGGTTCTAAGTATCTTTTTAACATCAGATTAGTAGCATAATAGTACAAAGACAGTAGTATATTTACAATTTGTAGAAAGTATAAGTAACCAAATTATAGTTAACACCAATTATAAAAATATATACAAAAGATATATAGTAATTGCAAATTAATAATATGAAATTTAATAAATCTAATAAGACAGTTGATTAAAAAAAATTAATAATACTAAATTAGTATATTAAATTATTAATACAAAATAAAAAACTATTAGTAACAACTAATATAAAAAAATAAAAGATTACTGCAAAAAATAGACAGAGAGATTGCATATAATTAAATAAAGTATTAGAAAAATATAGTATAGTAGATATTTACAGTCTTATTTTAAGTTAGTAATAATAAATACAATATATAACTATAATAGATAAAAAAAAATATAAATATAAAAAAGCTATAACTCTTTTTGCAGATCACTTATACCAAATTTTTGCTAAAAACATTTAATTATTTCTAATTATTTTATTAAGTTAACCTTTATTTTTGCTCTTAAATAAACTTGTTTGGGACATTTTTCTGCTTCTAGGTGGCTAAGTTTTATGTTTCAACAATATCTGACTGCTAAAAAAAATGACAAAAACCAAAATTTTGGTTTTTGCTTATTTTCTTGAAATTTTACTAATTAAATATACTTTCCATTTTAGTAATACTTTGTTTAGCTTACCGAAACAAACATTTTAATATATATTTTATCAAAAATAGATTAAAACTCATTGAGATATTATTAAAAAGACAAAACCAAAACCTGTCTTTGCAGGATTTTTCAAAAGTAATTTTAGGAAAACTTGTTGAATTGTTTCAGAAATTTCACTTTTCTGGCACTCATTAAAATTTCCTAAACATCCAATTACCTTTTCTAATAATTGCACACTTTTCAGATCCTTCCTAAACAGTTTAGAAACTCTTAAATCTAATAAATTCTTCTAAAAAACTTAGTTCTACAAATACTTTAACAAATTTTAACATTACAAAATTATTTAATATACATAGTTACACAAGATGACTATCTTGATAATAGTCATACCTGATACTATTCACTTTGACTACTTCTATCAAAAATGTCCTAAAAGCTTTAGTATCAAAATTCATAAAGACAACATAAATGCATCACATCCTATTTTTTCTAACAAACAACCTAGTAGCTGTATAACAACTAAACTCAAAAGTGCTATTAAAACTAGTCACTTTTTTAAGACACTAACAACAAGTTCTATTGTTAGTTGTTTTTGTAAAAAATTTCATATATACTTTATTTTAGCAACAAACCAAACATACAATAAACATAAAGCAATTAATGTAATTAAAAAAACTAAAAATAAAAAATCTCTTATACACAATATTATAAACTCCACTGAATTCATTTCACCATCTCCTAGCTTATCTCCTTCACCTATTACATACCAACATACATGTGCTATATACAATTTACCTATTAACTGTAAAGTAACTAACAACCAACACTATTTAGCAGCTAATGCTATCCTATTTAATGACAAACCTTAATATAAATCATATACTCAACCTTAATTTAATAACCAACAAAATACTTCTACACCTCAACAAAGCACTTCTATATCTTAACAAAGTTTATATACTACACTTATTCAAAAAATTCAATAATCATTCTCTAAATATAGAAATTCATTATTATTTCAACTTAATCTCTTAACCCCAACAGAAGAAAATACAAACAACACTAATAATAACATAGATATTGATAACACTTTATCCAGCAATCAAAATTAACAACAACAACTGCAACAACAAAACAATCAAGATTAACAACAACAACAACAACAACAACAATAAAAACAACTTAAACAAACTTAGTCAGAAGAACAACAACAACAAAAACAATTCTTAAATAAACAACAACTTAATATTTCTAATAATCCAAATAACATTAAAGCTAATTTAACATTCAATTGGCTTACCAACTTTCATATCTCTGAAGTAATAAAATCTAAAACCCAATTTGAAACAGATTTCTCTAGAAAAATATTTAATCTTCTTAAACAACACTTATATAACTTCTATTCTGATAAGAAAATTAAACCAAAAACTGACAATTGTAAAGTACTTAAACCTAATTTCTATCATATTATTTGTATAATGGCAGAAAGTAGACCTGAATTTCTTGTTGAATTTATTCAACAAAACTATTACTATTCCTTTTAATATTCTTAAAGATACTTTCAAAAAACTAATTCTAACTTTTATAACAGTTCTCTTTACAAAACTCAACTATTCAAAAATCTTTGCCTCACCTGCAACTATTCTGCCTTATACAAACTAAAACAGATTACAACTTTGTATTAATCTTACATGTATTTACCTATACCTCTCTAATAACTATTAGGCAATTGATTATGTTAAATTTGCTGAAGACTTCAAACTTCAACCTAAAAGATTTACAATCTCATCAGAAGTAACTGATATTGATCAAGATAAACAATATCTTACAATTAAATCAAATAGCAAATTTAATATTTATCTCAAATTCAATATTTCTAAAACACTTTTTTTACAAAAATTAAACATATCATCTCTTAAAAACTCATTAGACCATTTTAAACAATAGTTTAAACAATTTTTTTCTTTATATAACTGACAATTTACTGAGTCTCTTGATGAAACTAAGATTTTTAATTCTCTTAAATTTCAATTCTGACAACAATTTATCTTACACCTCAAAGAAACTATACCTACTAATTTATAATTTGAAAAACCTAATAACTTGCAAGAGTGTCATAATAATACAATTAAACAAGTTAACTATCACATACTTACTTGTACAGATGCAGCATGCTCTTATTTAGAAAAAGTTAAACCCAAAAACAAAAAAAAACAAACAGAAATCCAAACTTCTCTTAAAAAGCCACAATATTAGCATAATTCTTCAAAGCTCTTAAATAACATCTTCCAAAAATCTTTTATTGATTTTCCAAAACAAGAAAATGAAATTTGGAAACAACCTGATATTAATTCTTTTATATTTCACAAAAATAATAAACATAAAGCAACTTTCAACAAAGAGATTCCAACTTCTCTTCTTGACCAACTTGCAGCTAAAGCTGAAAATTCTGCTTGTAAAATTAATAATATTCAAACCAATCCTAAACATTGTAGTTACTATTTTTATTTATATCTTAATCTTTATCAAAATACTACAGCACAAAACCATAATATTGACTAACTTAATAAACAACAAGCAATTGACCTTCTTATCTTTAAGCCTATTAGTACTAACTTTCTTGCAAGAGTTTTAACATTTTATAATTCTTAAGATAAGTTTCTTACTTATTCTCAAACCAACAAATTTTACAAAAAAACAGCTTATCCTGAAGCAGATAAACTGTTACAAGATAAATTCAAAATGACATATGTAACATCAACTTTAATTGAAAAGACTCTCTTCTTTAAAAAAACTTCTTTTCAGTAAACTTGTCTTTTATAAAACTTATAAAAGCAGCTACCATCTTATCAAAAGAAACATTTATAGTAGTTGATAAGAAAAATGATATAAGTGGGCAGGCAGTAAAACCTATTTATGTGGAAGGCCAAGATAGTGATAGTCAAACTTAATGCACAGAGCAGACTATGGTATCTTGCACAGCTGTAAGAGCTGAGTATATGATAATTAACCCTGTAGAAAACAATTCCACAAGAGCATTTTCAACATCTTTAACCTTATATGATCTTGATATATATTATAACAAATTTCTTTTCTACTACAATATTCCTCTATTTTCTTGTAACCAAACCATTCAAACTTTTATACAACATATTAACAAGCATAATTTTAACAAAATCATTACTAGTATACCATTCTCTGTTAATAATAATTATAGTAAAACTTATATATATCTTCCTAATAACTTACTTTTACCTAACCATATTATTATTCTTTTTCATTTTCTTCCTAAGTTCTACAACCTCTCTCTCAAATCACACTTCTCTGATTCTACTTCTATTTTATTAAATATACTTACACAAAATACATGTGATTTACATCTCAAAATCACTATATATAATTTTAGAGGTTTTAACACTATAACCAAAAGAGAAGCATAGCAAAACTATTGTCTTCACAACAATATTAATATTGCTTGCATTACTAAAACTAAGATAGCTAATAACAATAATCTTCATTTTTATAACAACAATTTATTTATTTACTTTGGGGCTAATTTAAATAACTCAGCTAAAGGTGCCGCCATTATAATTCATAAACATTTATAACTACATATACATAACTGCCAAACACAGCTTGATAAAGCAGTTGCTCTGAATCTTTTCTTCAAAAGTGAAATCAAACTGCATATTATAGCTGTTTATCTATCTCTCTTCAACTAACATGCATAAATATAATGAAATACAAAATACAATTATCATATAGATTCAACAAGCTCAACAACTTAACTTTCATCTTTTTCTACTTAGTGACTTTAATATACATGATGACATTAATAGTTCATTATCTAAATTCTGACTTATTAATTATCTACATAACTCCAACATGTTTGATCTTGGTGCATATATAAATAATAAACATTATATATGATTAAATAATACTAGTCAAAGTCATATTAACTATATTTGAACTAACTCATTTAATATTCAATTCTTTCTCTCATATAAACTTGATGATAGCAATTTCTCTATATTTAGTGATTACTCTATTCTTATATCTACTTGGACCTTTACAAATGCATATAGCAAACTACCACAACATCATACTAGTATTAGACATAGAATTTTTAACTACAAATGGATAAGTTATTAACTCTTCAAGTAGTAAGTTGTGAGTTCAAAACCTATTAACAGTAAAAATTTAAATAATCATCTATATAATACATAAACAATATCATAATAATAGCATTCTGTTAATCAGTTGAGATAAAATACCTGTAACTATGATCACATCAGCATGATTGGCAGGTTACAGGGCATTTATGTAATCTTAGTTATACAAAAAAATGCAAACTAATACTAAGTGATACAAATCTAAGATAAGTTCTTGTAATTATATAAATCTGTAGAACTGGAAAACTAAAGTTTACTTAGAAAGATCCAAATAAAGAGATAATACAAATATTTAACAGTATTACTATAAAGACTAGACCTAGGAAATAGATACCAATATAAAGAAGCTAGATAGGCAAGAACCTTAAGATAAGAAATATTATTAACCAGACTGTCAAAATTAAACTGAAGAAAAAGAATATTAGGTCAGCTCGATATATCAAGAACAGGTTATAGTCTTATTAAACTATTTGGATTAAAAGTCTGAAGTTAAAGCAGAAGTATACAATAAGTATTAGAGATATATTGTGAAGTAGATACTAAAGTTCAAGTGAACTTTACAAGAGCTAGTCTTGTTAATGTTTTATAGAATAGAAGGTAGTTAACAAGAAGGTACTACAAAACCTTACAATCAAGTAGTATATTCTGGAATGTATAATGGCTTGACAAACATACAAATGAGAAAAGCTAAATGTTTGGTTAGACAGCACTTAGTTATACAGAAACCAGATGTTACTCATCTGAGTATAATATAAGAATTAGAATGTTTAAATAAATATCTTTCTAGTAGGTTACAGATATGATAGCTAGTATAGAACTCTTGGATGAACTACTTAAATAAGTAACCAAAAGTTATATATATGGCTAGTTGTATACTTATCTTGTACAAATCACATGTAATATATTAACTAAAAATACAAATAAAGGCAGTAGCTACTAATAACATCAGCTTTTAAACAAAAAAAAAAGTTTATTAATAATAAATTAAATTTAAGAATAGTGATTCTAGTATAATAATTGGGTTATTATCTTTTAAGCAATAAGTTCAGAATTTAAATTTCACTAATAGAATTTTAAAAAATAGTTAGATTTTAAAAACTTAATTAAAACATTTGAAGTTGTAATTTTATAATTCTAATTGTACTAAAACTAACTTTAAGAATGTGTAATTTTATATAAATAAATCTAAAAAGTATATACTTTATAAAAAATTATGTTTGAAAATTCTGAATAGAGTTAGTATATTTTTTGATAGTATTATTTATGAAAATCTTGATCTGGAGAAAAAAATTTAAGATAAGTAACTTGTACAGACAAAAATTTTAGATAAAAAATGTTTACCAATCTAATTACTAGTTGAATCAGAAATAAAGTTATATTATACAAAGCTAACTAGATTGGTAGTATAGAAGGATTTATAAAAATATACAAGATACTAATAAGATTGTAAAAAATAGTACTAAAATTATATAAACTCTACAAAGACATAGCAATTTAAGAATTATTCTAATTGTAAGTATTGGTTTTAGCTATAGTAATACTAGATTAGCTAGTACAAAGTCAAAATTTTTCTATATGAGTGAACCACTTTAAAAATCTAATAATTATAATATATTTATACTGATAAAAACTGTAATAGTTGATAAGATAGATAGGTAAGTGGATATAAGAACCAGAGTGTTTAAATAAAGAACTCACAAGTAGATTCTAGATATAATAGCTAGTGTAGAACCTTTGAATAAACTACTTAAATTAGACAATAACTAAAGTTGTACAAGTAACTAGTTGTATACTTTTTTTATAATTGCTTTTTGTAATTATTGTAATACAATTACAAAGCTAAAACATATTATTAATAAAAGCCCAAGTTACAAGTATTTATCTTTAATATCAAAAAAAAAAAAAATAATAATAATAAGTTAAATTTTTTTAAAAATATTAAGATGAGGTTATAATTTTAATAATAAACAAATTTATAATTACTATAATAAACAGATTTACAATTTTAATAATAATTAGTTTAAAATTTTAGTAGTAAATAATAATTTACATAATGAACTAAGTTAATAATAGCCAGATTCAATATACAAAGTAGGTTATAACACTCTTCATAGCTGTAAGAGCTAAGTATATGGTAAGTGAATCTACAGAAGAATCTTCCACTTTCTTGAATTCTATTTTATTATTAAACTTCAAGAAAGCATTACAAGAACCAATTTACAAGACATTATACAATCCACATTCATGCTATAATCAATAGCTAGTATGTCTAAATCTATCTTTACTTTCATATTCACAAATACTTAATTCATTTTTAAAACATATCTACTAATACAATTTTACACAATACAATAATTTTAACTATGCACTAAGACTAACAATCAAACTTGACTATAGTGAATATTATATACACCTATCATATATATCTCAACTCTTATCTGATTACTTTTTCTACAATTATTAAGTTATATCTACTACTCATCTATACTTATCTTTTCTAAATTCTCTTCAATTAGCAATTATACATTAAATACTAACTTAATCATAAAGAATAATGAATTAGACAACACTTATTTCTACATAGTAGGAGCTATTTTAGAAGACTATAATGAAACCACTATAGCTAATCAATACTATGACAATATCCAATTTAATACTTGTTATAACAAATTTTTATTTTACAACCATATACTACTACTTTCTTATCTTCAAACTATTATTACTTTTTTATGACATATTCACAGCTTTGGCTACTTATTTGATAACTTATATAGCTATATATTAATTATCTTTATTAAAAATAATCATAGTGAAGCTTATATCTATTTTTCATCAGAACTCAAACTTCTATCTAATAACTTCATCTTACCAGTTCAAGCTATTTGGTACTATTCAAATATCCAACTAAAATTAAACACATCAACATCAGTCTTTTTTATATCAGAACCCTCAGACTATCAGTTCTTCTTTACCTCTTACTTATTTCAAAAACCAGAACCTTCAGATTATTACAATTTACTTTCATCTTCTTTCAATAATCCAACACAAACTAATAATATAATAACTACATTCTACTAACCTTTATCTTTAAAAATATGTATACATAATGTAAGAGAATATAATAAAAATCTTAAATAGCAAATCTGAGAAGACTATTGTTTATCTTATAATATAAACATTATTGGTATAATTAAACCAAAAATATTCCAAGATAATGTAACTATAAAATTACAAAACTCTTTTTATTATTCCTATTATTGGTTATATTGCAGTAACTTTAAAGCTGAAACTACAATTATGATACAAAACTATCTTAAATTTTACATATACAACATTCTTCAATTTTATGATTATACAATCACAATTGATCTATTTTTCAAATATGATTTTAAATTCTATATTATATCAACCTACCTACTATGTAATAATTTACAACTCAGACTTTTGGCTCAAAACACTATTATACAATGAATACAAGAAGCTAAGCTAAAAATATACTGTTCATTGTTATGGGAGACTTTAATATAACTAAAAACTTCTAATCTTCCTCTATATTTTTTATTTATTTTTTTCTTTTAAGCAGTCACATTAGTACTTTATTAAGATTCTTGAAATTGCTTTTGCAATTACATAGATTTATCTAACAACTAAGTCTAGCATTATCCAGCCACCCATAGGATATCTAAATGCAACCTGCTGCACTACTTCTAACAGAAATAGACTACTTGTCTAACTACTTAAAGTCTGTAGTGAAAGGGTCTTCTCCCTTTCATGACAAGTACCAACATTGTTTTCCTACTTTCTTCATTAATTCTATTTTTTTTCTCTTTTGCTTGTTTCTTTTCTTCTTCAATCTTCTGCTGATTTGCCTTTTCTTTCTTTTTTTGGATTCTTCTTCTTTACTTTTTTTTTTTTATTTTGGTTGTTATGCCTTCTTTTTTCTCTTATTCATTAACCTTTTTGTACTATATCTTCCAAACCTGTTCATAAAATGTGTCTTATACTGTTTTTGCCACTGTTTTTATAAATTGCTGTTTTGCCTTCATATTTAGGAGCTGTGTTAGTCTGTCTTGTGTTTTTTTTCAGATCAGGCCTTTAATTAATGCTTTTCTTATCTCTATTTCTTCTGCTTCATTTTTTCCAAAGAGTGCTATATATAGTACATATGGTGGGATGCAAGTTTTTTCTTCTTCTTTCAACTCTTTTCAGGCTGTTGCGATAGTCATTTTTTGAATTTATTTTTACAGATTCTGTTGTCCTTTACATGATGCTAGATGTAACTGTGTTTCTTTGACTTTATCTTGACATACTTGACACTCTGTTATTGTGTATATGTCTGGTTTTCTACTATTAAGTTCTTCTAAGGTTGAAAGTTTATCTATCATATACTTTATAAATGCACATCTTCTTGTACTACCTCTTCTTGTTGTGCAATGTACTCCTTTAGTCATTTTTAACCTTTTCCAAAATTGTAACCAGTCATGAATTATGACTTCTGTTTTCAGTTCTAACTTTCTGATTGCATTTGTTTCTTTCCATTCTGCTTCTAATATTGCATTTGTTATTAATTTGCATAACAATCTTGCAGGTATGTCAGTTTATTTGTTTTTCTACTCTAGGCAGTACTCTATCTCTTTGCAACTGACTTTCTCTATTTGTATTATTTTCTCACTTATTGTTCTCTTCTTTGTAAGACTATTAGCTTTGTTATTCCATTTATTTTTGCTATAACTTTTAACTTTCACTAACACTATCTGTATACTCTTTGTACTAATAAGGTCTATGATCTTCATTATTCATATTGCATTTTTCTTTTTAAGAACTTTCATTCTATCTATTTGCTCTAAACCTTTGTTAATGTTTCTAATTGCAGCATTACTGTCTGTATATATTTTTACTTGTCTTTTTTTTGATACTGTTAGGATTGCTGTTCATATTGCTACTAATTCTGCTGTTGTTGATGTTATCCATTCTTCTAGACCTAATGATGCTTCTTCTTCTGGTCACTCTTGTGTTTCATTTGTTTGGACCTATCCTACTTCCATACTACTACCTCATGTTTCTTTTTTAGTCTATATGTTTGTAGCACCATCTGTATATATAATATATTTGTTTTTGTTTCTCGATAGGTTTCTTCTTAGCATCTTCAGAATTTTATGTTTGATATTCTTATTTAGTTTCTGTCTTTTGATTATTTCTATTTCTAATCTTTCAAGCATCATTAGTTCTTCAAGCTGCTGCTTACTGTCTTTCAACCTTTCTGTTTCTGCTTTTTCTATCAACACTATTTTGATCTTGCTATTTCTTTTTTCTATCAATGTGTCAGAAACTACTTTAATCTTGTTATTTATTCTTATCCATTGCCAGCAACCATCTTCTTTCTGTTCTTCTTTTTCTGTACATCTATTACATCTGCTAATTTCTGTTGCTGTTTCGTTCTCTTTACTTTGTATTTGCCCATGCTCTAGTAAAACCTTTTTTTTTTCTTCTTTATTATCTTTCCTAGCTGTCTATCTTCTTGTGTACTATATATTATCCACTTTTTTTTTCTTTTATTTTTTGACATGGCTCTTCATACCATTTTCATTGCTTGAGTATTATGTCTGTTTGTCTTAAAGTGTTCTTTAATTCTCCTGTTCATTAGTTCTTCGAGCACTTTGAACTCTATTTCTTTAAACCATTCTGCTTTTTTTCCTTTACTTGAACATTCGCAAAAGTTCTTAAATTGTTGCCATGTAATTAGCTTCTTATTTTTTATATCAAGCAGTTGGTTTAGATAAATTAGATTTGCTTCATTTATCTCTATTTTACTTCTTTTCTATAACTGTGTTTCTAAAAGTTCTCTTATTTTAGTATTATATTCAAATATTTTCTAAAGATTACTTTCTATTCTTATGCTTATTCCTAGCTCTTTTGCTTTTATTACTGTCAGACATGCTAAGTTGTTCTTTTACCATACTTTGTTAACTAGTACTTCTTCCATTTTCCAAATATCTTCTGTCAAACCTGCTCTTTGATAGCCTTGTGTAATTCTTAGCTTCATTAACTGACCTAGGCTGTCTTGTCTGTTCAATCTTGATAGCAAGCCACTCACTTGCTTCATTACTAGCTCTTGTTGTAGTGTTCTACATCTACCAAGATCTTTATGTTCTATTATATAATTTTTTATTGTTCTTTGCAAGCAGCTTTTTTCCTTTGCTAAACATATTATTGATTGATGTATTTCATATATTCTCTTTTTTGAAATTTTAGTTAACTGAAGCATATAGCTTAGTTTTGGGATTATTACTATATTGTTTATATATATGATCTGATTTGTTATCATTTTTTTGTACTTGAGGTCTTTTATCATCTAACTAACTATTCCTTTAGCTTTTTTTTTAACTAATACTTCTCACATTCTGTTGTTCAGCTATATTCCAAGTAACCAAACAATTTTGTTTTTTGGCTCTTCTCTTATATTGCTTTTGCTGAAGGCTATTTCTCTTTCTTCTTTTTTAACCTTTGTGTTCATCACTAGCAGCTTTAATTTTGATTTATTAATCTCTATGTTATTTATCTTAAAAAACTCTTTAGCTATTTCTAAAATCTTTAATAACTGGTCTTTACTGTTCACAATTCATGTTGTGTTATCTGCATATGCAATTACTGCTTGACAGAACCTTGTGATATTACTATATTGCATTCCTTCTTTAATTTGTTGCTTAACTGTGTATCCTAGACTTTCATCTTCTTGTACTCTTTCTAGCAGTAGATCATAGAAAAGGTGCCATATCAATAGTAATATTACTTTATCTTGATCTATTCCATCTTCTGCTGTTACTTCTTCCATTAAGCCATAGGCTGTAATTATCCTTAATTGTCTTTTGTGAAAAAGATTTAAGATATACTTTATCATTCTTCTGGAAATTTTAACTCTTCACAATGCTATTTTAAGACTTTTGAATAAAACTGAGTCAAATGCCTTCTTCATATCTTGTAGAAGTATTCATACTTCTTTGTTCTTTTCTTTTGCTTCTTCCATTATCATATTAAGAATATGCACCAGTTGCTATGTTGAATTTCTTGGTAGACCTGCATAATTTGGTCTCTTAAGCACTTCTCTTTTCATAAACACCTTGGCCAGCCTTTTTGTTATTACCTTTGTTATTACTTTTCTAAATGTTT
>CAJVQA010008967.1:0-12499 GCA_910591915.1 Cetraspora pellucida
ATAACAATTAGTTATACATTAATATCCAATTGATATATTCATGTATTTTTATTTTTCTACTTGATATTATATAATAATAAAAAAAAAAATATTATTAAAAAGAGTGTGCCAAATAGGCTATAAGTTGAATTTGAATAACTTATTAAAGTGATTTGAGTAAAGTTGAAGGTTATTAAATTTGATAATTACTGATTGGGAATCACTAAAAATATTGACTACTGAATTGCATGAAGCTGTTAAGATTGCAGTAATAATTGAGAAAAGCTTTGCTTTATATAATAAGTACCAAAATTGTATTATAGTGAAAAAGAAATTAATAGTTTGATTATTATTATTAACTTGGATTTAACCAATACCTATTGTGTATTGATCAGTACCAATATTGATTACTGAACCATCAGTATAGAAGAATAGTTGTTGGTAAGAGTGGTTAAGTTGAGAGATAAATATAAGTTTGTTGATAGTTTTACTTAGAATAAAGATTTTAAAAGCAATTAAATTAGAAATAGGAATTATAAATAGAAAAGAAATACAGATTGGATGCTTAATAGCTATAAAGCAGATAAGATCTAAGTAATTTGCATAGAGGTTAAATTGGTATTTGGAATTAGTTCTGCCAAGAAATTGTATTGAAATAACTATAAAAACTTTGACACTACAAGTTTGGTTAATTCTATAAGAATTAAGGTGACATCCTGTACATCATTTATATTCAGCAGAAGGTAAAAGATAGAATTTTAAGTAATTTAAATTTATATTAGAAGTCCAGTGAGTGATAGAGTAATAGTTAGATAAAAAGAAGTATTTTGTATTTTTCCAATAATAATTTCTTTATTGTGATATGAAAGTAACTAAAGTTTAGATTTTGTAAATTTTTTAGATATATTAATAGTATAATAAGCATAAGGATTATGACCAGATAATTGGTAGTATAGTAGTATATTTTGGTAATAAGAGTGTACTAAAATTGTGTCTTCTAAGTAGAAAACCAAAGAGGTTTTCTTTCTTTAGACAAGAATAAAAGTCTAGGTGAAAGATGTTTTCAATCTAATAAGGTACTGTTGTTAGCTATGCAGAGTTGTTCAAGATATATAATATTAGATTGTCTAAATTGTTTTTTAAAGATTGGGTATTTAGAATGCTAAGATAAGATTGATTCTAATAACTGGCCTCTATTACTAATTGTATAGGGCCATATAATATTAAGGTTGGCTGAGATTACTAAGCCAAGATAGATAAAAAGTTGGATAATTTTAAAGTTTAATGAGTATCTGTTAGGACCATCAATAATTGGTTTAGGATAATATAGAATGTTAATAGGAGACCATAAGTTATTTTGTAGTTGTTGAAGTTTAATTCAAGTTGTAATGCCAAGAAAATCAGGGTTGTTGATTCATTAAAGATAATTAAAGATGTAATACTAAAGTTAAATGTCCTATATATTATAAATATTATATAAATATGGGTTAAGCATTATGCTATTTAGTATAGATCTGAAAAAATAAGACTTGTGTTTTGCTATAGTAAGGTATTTAGATAAGATTTGGTTACATGTAGTGTAAGGAAGAATAGTGTTATGTAGTTGATATTCAAAGTTGAAATAATTACTGTATTGATAATGTAAGCAATTTGTTTGTCAGTAATTTTCTTTGTGCTGATAATATTGATAAAGTTATAAGCCTCTTCTTTTATTAGTTTAATAGCTTAGGATTGTTTGTTATTGAGTGTAAACCAATATCTGAGAAACTTAAATGGTTGATTTTTACAAATAGAATAAATTAAAAATCCAGAAAACCACATAGAAGTGATAGAGGAGTTTGTGGCTAAAATAGATTTTGACAGATTAATTTGGATATTGGCTATTTAATAGAAGGATGTAGCAGTTTTAGTTATTAGATTAAGCTCCTTTTTGAATTTTGCAATTTAGAGAATATTATTTATATAAGCTAAAACTGATACAGATGTTTTTAAAGTTTGGGTTTGGGATAAGTGTAAGTTGGTTTTTCAAGATGTAGTTAAAAAGTAGTCTGAAAATTGTGAGGCAATTTTATAAATTAGAGGATTGTAATAGATTTTCCAGAATAATAGAATTATAGTTTCTTCTTGATCTATACTATTTTTAACTGAATAAAACTTAGTAAGACCAAGATTAGATATAACCTAGTTTTGGCAATCAGTAAAAAGGTTGGTAAGTATATTAATGAAGATTTGAGGCATTAATATCTGTTTAAGAGACTTTGTAAAAAGTTCTAAATTGACAGAATTATATGCTTTGCTTATATCCTAAGACAGAAGCCATAATTGTTTGTTGTTGCAACTAACATATTCAATAATATTGTTAAGTATATATATAGGAATAGATATACTGTTGCCAGATAAAGCAATATAGTTGTAAGAAGATAGAATAAAATATTGTGTAAGTATTAAATTGAGATGGTTAGCAAGAAGTTTTGTGTATAGTTTTTTTATATGTTCAACAAGGCTAATAGGTCTTGTATTAGAGAGGTTTTTATTGAAAATAGGTTTTTTAGATATTGGAAAGATGCAATCTTCTTTTCATTACTTGGGTATATGAAAAGTTTGAATGCATCGATTAAAAAGAGCAACTATTGCTTGAAGAAAAGTAGGATTAGCCTGTTTAAGCATTTTATAACTAATTTTAGATGGTTTACATGCTTTGTTATTGGGAAGTTGGTTAAGAGTTCTAGTAATTTCATTAAGTAAAAATTCAGCCAAGGCTGAATTATAATAGTCTGAACTAGTGATAGCTTTTGGTTCATATTTCTCTAACTAGTTGGTATTGAATTCATAATCATTAATAAGTCTGTAAGCAGTTCAGTTTTCGAAATAATGTTAGATATGTTCTTTAATTAGTTTAGGTTCTGTGATAATATGATTTGATGTTTTTATATTGTTAAATTTTACTAGATCCTTATAATGATTGATTATGCTGTTGATTATAAGTTTGAAATTAGTTTGGAGTTTGAAGCATCTAAGATTAATATGCTAATTTATTTGTTCTCAGATTTGTTTAATGATTTCTATGTTTTGGGCATGATAAAAAGCTTGTCATTCAGTATTATCAGTAGTAATTTAGCTTGGTATAAGCTCATAAGAGTTAGGTATAAGAGGTATATTAAGGTGATATGTTGAGTTAAAATAATGTATAGTAGGATTAAGATGTATAGGTATAGGTAATGAGTTAGTTAAAAAAGCTTTAACTTGTCTAATAATGTTATTGAGTTTTTTAAAATTTAGAAGAAGTAAGGTAGCTTTAGCTGAAAATAAGTGTTGAAGTTGTGAATTATTGTTTTTTTGTTAGGAATACATTTAGTAGTAGCATTAATAATACTAGTTTGGATTTTATACCAGGTAGTTTCAAGAAATTCAAAAGTTTAAGTAAAAAGAAATGTTTTGTTTGTAGTAAGGTTAAAAGAAACTTGGTTGGCAAAGGTTTCTTATTGTTCTTTATTTATTGCTTTGTAGTTAAAAGTTCTGCATTTGGTTTTAGTTAAATATCTGTTTTTGCCTATAAGAACATGAAAGAATGTCCAAATAATATTAGGATTTTGTGATCACTTTGGGTGCAGTTTTCTGTATTATCCAAGTAAAAAGAATTGAGGTATTTAAGTAAAGAAAGATGGTCCAAATATAGTTGATAGTACTGTAATGTCTACTGCTATGCCAGATATGAGAAGAGGTATTTGTATAATCTGCTAGATTATAAATATTATTATATTGTAGAAATTGCAGTAGTTTGTATTTAATAGATAAGAAGGTAGAGTTGTTAGGTGGTATATTAAAGTTACCTAGTATTATTAGAATGTTTCAGTTAGTAGCTTCTTGAATTCATTGAATAATAGTATTTTGAATTTGAAGTCTTAATTGTAAGTTTCACATAATAGGTATATAGAGATAATTCAGAATTTGTGATTATGTTTAAAAAAAAGGTCTATAGCTATAGCATAGCCAGAAAGAGTAAAAATATTATATATATAAGGTGTGAAGTGTTTATGAATCATAAGTGCAGTTTCTGTTTTGGAATTATTAGTACATAACCAGTAATAGAAGTAGTGTTTTGAGTTATAAAATTTAGTAATAGCATTATCTTCTGCTATTTTAGTTTCTGTAATACTGATAATGTTTAAGGAATGAGTAATACAGTAATCCTCTTAGACTTGCTGTTTGAGATTTTTATTGTATCCTCAAACATTGTGGATACAGATTATGAAATTTAAAAGTGAGATATTAGGGTTCCTGAATTGTGTTAAATTGCTAGAGGTAGGAGCTAAAGGTGCTAATTTAGAGAAAACTAGTGTTAATGTATTTGTTTTAGTTAGATGTTTGGATAATGCCAGATAGCTTGAATTAGTAGGATAAAGTGATTAGATAATAGTTTAGCTTTTGATAGAAGATAAACATGAGCTTTACCATGATCATTTTTAATAGATATAGTTAATGTATAGCTACAAGTGTTATCAGATGAATAGCCAAAGCTGTGGATATGTTGTAAGAAAGAAATAATAGTTTGTAAATAAGAAAGAAGTAGTAAATAGTTGTAGAATAAAAATTTGTTGTAGCAGGTATTAAGTTGAATATTATCATAGTGTTGTTTAGCTATATCAGTTTCATTATAACCTTCTAAAATAGCTCTACTAGTTGAAAGTAAGAATAGTTTATGTCATTTTTCTTTATAATTAAATTTGTATTTGATATGTAATAGTTTACTGAAAAAAATTTAGAAGAAATAAGTATAGATGGATAATAAATATAGCCTGATAGTTATGGAAAAAAATATTTAGGTGAAGGTTAAGATTTGTGTAGTAAATATATGTAGCATTTACTATAATCAATTTTGATTGATATTATAAATATGTAGTTGAAGTTGTTTAATTATGTATAGTTGTAATAATGAATGTGTTTTAAAAAAGAGCTAAGTGTTTGGAGATATAGAAATAAAGATAGATTCAACCCTGCTAACTACAAGTTATAGCATGAGTTTGGATTATATAGTATATTGTTGAATGAGTTTTGTAGTTCTTTCTTAATATAAAATAATGAAATGAAGTTCAAAGAAGTAGAGAGTTTTTCTGTAAATTCACTCACTATATGCTTGACTTGCACAGCTGTGCAGAATACCATAGCCTGTTCTGTACATTGGGTCTGGTTGTTATTAACCTAATTCTTTGTGTAAATGGACTTAACCACCCATTCACTTATATTATTTTCTTTTAAAAATAGTCTACTAAATGTAGAGAACATCATTATCTTAGAAGTAGTGGCTGCATTTATGTGCTCTATAGAAGAGTTTATTGAAAAAAATTATGAGCAAGTGTTGTAATATGTTTAGGTTATAAGTTTTGTTGTGAGTTTTGTTCTATGTTTTGGTTAGTGTTTTCAGTATTTGATTCAAACATAATAATGTTATCATTAGCAAGTTTGGATAAGTTATTATATTCTTTAAATAATAAAGTTGTTGGTTTGGTTAGAGTATTTAAATCAAAGAATATAGATTTAGTTTTAGGCATATTGAATTTAATATTAAACCTAGAATGTAAAATTTGTTAAGCTTCAGTAAAATTTTTTGTTATAAGCTTCTCTAATTAAAAAAATAGGAAGTTTGTCATTTTTGAGAATATAGAAGTATGTAAGTACTCTAGCTAAATACTTAGTACTAGTAGGTTTGCTAGTAATTTTGTCAATAATTTGTTGTGAATAATGGTTATTGATTTGGTTATTATTGGCAGCAGCACTAAGATAAGCTTTAAAGAAGCTATAAAAGTAATAGCTTTTATGTACTTGGTTGGTTTCGATATTATTAAGTTTAGTAAATTCTTTTTCAATATCAGAGGCAAGTTGGTAAAGAAAGATAATAATAGGTGTAGATTTGTTAAAGGTAGCAGCTTTAGGCTGGTCTTTATTAAATATAGAGAAGTCAAAAGTAGAATATGTTTATTTAAATTTGGGTTGTATATTGGTTGAAGCTAGAAAGTGATCATATAAATCAGTAAAGAAAAGAAAAAATAAGTTTTTAACATTATGTTCTGTATCTTTAAATAGTGTTGTACAGTTTTCAACTATACAAGTATGAATATGATAGAGCTGCTTTGAAACATAATTTAAAGCACTTTTATAAAGATTCAATAAAGGTAATTTTAAATTTAGAGAATAAAAGAGCTTTGCATATGTTAGACAATTTAAGAGCAATTTGGTATTTGATATAATTAAATATTTTTTTCTGATTGATGTTGTAAAATTGTTATTTGTAAATATTAAAGAATTTTTCAAACCAAGCTTTAAATTCTGGTAGATGATTTTTTAAGAATGGAATTTGTTAGAAATATTAAGAAAAATGTTAATATTAAATTTGTTATTATGTTGAATTTTAAAGAGTGGTTCATTGATATTGTCTTCACTAAAATTGTAATATAATTTAAAATAAATAAGGTAAAATTTAAGATTTTTATAAAACTTTTCTGCATGAATAGTTTTATATTTGTTATAAAAGATAAGATGTAAGTGAGCCAAATTAAGGGCTACTTGTTTTCAATTATAGTGGTATATAGAGAAATGGAGTTCTAAAAAGCAAAAATTTTTGAATAGTTCAATTAAGTAAATAAAGTTGTAGTAAATTCTTGAAAAAGAGAAATGAAGATGGAATAAATTAATTCAAATAAGATAAATATTGATTTGTTAATTGAAAGGTTTGCTTCATAGATGAGATTAGTTAAAATTTTGGGTTTTTTGCCTGCTAGGGTTTTAATTAAATATTTATAATTAATTTTTTGATTCAGAACTTGTGTTTGATGCTGGTTGGATAATTTTTCCTGGATAAATATCAATAAGATGTAGTTTAATAAAGGTAAATAGTTGTTGGGCAATTGGATTATTAAGTTTAGTATTATTTTTCATAGTATCAGTTACTGGATATTCTTTAAATCAGTTGAGATTATTGCTAGTATCTCTTTGAGTTTCTTTTTTCTTTTTGTTTTTGTTGTTTGAAATACTGTTGTTTTTTGTTTTTCTTTAAAAGAAAGGATTTAAGAAGTTAGATTTTTTCATTAATTTTCATTTATTTGATTTTAATAAGAACAAGAATTAGTTGTTGCTTAAGAGTAAGAAAAGGAATAATTTGTTTTTAGAGTTAAAAGAGAAGGCTTAAGTGTTTAAACTAATAAGTTTTGATTTAATTAAGATTGTAACTATTTGCTGTTAGAATGTAAGAGAAAAGGTTTATGCTAATGGTTTAAGTTTAATGTCCAATAAACCAAGAACACAAAGTTTATGAATTAAGTTTTGTTTAAAGATTATACAAATTGCATAATTAGAAGCATGACTGTATTGTTCTGTAGCTATACAAAAAATATTTTTAGCTTCACATATAAGACATGTTTAGTAGTATTGAGAATGTGCAACAATTGCAAAGAATGTAAGATTTATTTGAAAACTAGGAAATAGCATATGAGTTTTAGAAGAAGATAGATTAAATTGTTGTTGTTTTGAAATAGGAGATTGAGGTAGTTTATCAGAAATTTTTCTAAAATAGCTGACAGAAATAGTAAAAGTAGTTTGAGTTATAGGTTGTCTGAAGGAAGTAGTATAAGGGATTTTGTAAAACTAAAAAGTAAAACTAGTATGATATATTCTACAAAGACATATAACAATAATAGGTTGTTGAGAAACTTTGAAATAATGATGTTTTTTGGCAATATTACAATTAATTAGATTAATATCTGCCAGAAGTACACATAAGGATTGAGGTTTTTCTTCAACTATTCTTATACCATAGCGATCTTTATATTTACTATGATAGTAATCAATATTATAGGAGTTAGGGTCTTTAGTAACTAAGGTAGATATAGTTTAAAGCTTGAAAATTAAAAACAAAGTAGATAATAGAGATCTTGGATATAAAAGGATCTGAAAGATATAGGGTATGACAAATAAGAGAGTATGACAAATAAAAGAATATGACAAATAAGAGATGTAATGAGTAAAAAGATATGACAAATAAAAGTATAACAAATAAGTGACACAGAATATGCAGGTTAAATGGTTACAATAATCAATATTAAACAAATTTTTTGTACTAGTTAATCGAATCAAAAATAGAAAAGATTAAAATTTGTGTTAAATTAATTAATTGTGAGACTTTTGGTAGTGATCTGCAAATACTAAATGTTCTAGGATTCAGAACCCTCCAAAAAAAAGCAAAAATTTTTTGCAAAAAAAGAACAAAAGTTTTATAAAGGAGTTTTAAAGATTTTTTGCATAAAACCTTCAATATTAATCCAATATTAATGTATAATATATCAAAATAAAACTCTAAGTGAGCTCTGTCTTTTTGTTTAAAAAAACAACTAAAGTTAGCTTAATAAATTATTAAAAATTTTAGAAAAAGTATTTTGTAGTTTAATAAATATATCTTACTATACAGAGGTTCAAAAGATATAAAACTAGGTTGCTTATATATAAAATTCTGGTCTGAACAATTTTACTTAAGAGGCCAAAGAAGGTTTACTTAGTAAATTATTTAGTTATTGCAAGTTTAATATTAAAGAATTTTGGTACAAGTGATTATCAGGAAGAGTTAATGATTTGTGTCCTTATTTTTAATTTTTAAAAAAATTTTAATTTAATTTTTCTTTATAAAATTCAAAAATCTTCTTACAAAAATTATGAATAAATTTACAGAATTATTCAAAAAGATTGATAGAATAAAAAGACATTTAACTGAGTTAAATAATAAAATAACTAAATTATATAATTTATTAACTAAAAATGAATTTATAAAAGTATTAGTTATAATTTTTATAATTCTAAAGAAATAAGTTGCAATTGTTTTAAATTACCAATAATATATATTTTTGCATAATTAGCAATCAGTTAAAATTATTACAAAGAAATTAATAGAATATTCAATTTATCCTTTTAAAGATAAGTTGATAGATTTAACTAAAGCATGAATGTCTGAAAAGCATCCAGAATTCTATGAAGCAATGACAAAAAAAATATGGAAAACATATTATAATAAAAACATCATAGAATTAGTAAATATCTTTAATTTTTATTTTTAATAAATTTTAAATAATTGTAAATATAATTAAAATATTGCAAAAAAATTAAGTTAAATTAAAATATATAAAAATTTTATTTATTTTTAACATATTTTCTAAATTTATTAATATTTTGCAAATATATAATATGTTTAATAATATTCAAATAATTTAGATATTTATAAAATTTTTATAATACTAAAAAATAATTTTATTTTGTCATAATAAATTTAGCTTTTAAAACAGCACAGATCAGTATGAAGTGGCTTAACAATATGTATAAAAGATGCAATGTTTGTGGTCATTGGTGAAAGCCAGTTAGATTTTATTAACATGAATTTACCATCTTAAGAAGTTGCAACTTGGAAAACTTCACTAAAACAAAATTATATTATAGAAAGCTTTTTAGATCAATTAATATATTATAAGATATGAGAGTGACATATATGCAAAAAATTTTAAATAAGCTTTGGCTTTCAGAAATGCTGTCAAACATAAAAGTTGCATATGCTATTAGTATATATCAAATTATGTTAAGTTCTTACTATGAATAATTAATAATGTTCAAAGAAATAGTTAAAAATCAGTTTAAAAAAAATCTTGTAAATAATTTTTTAATATTTTTATATGTTTTAAGTAATATTTGAAATATTACAAATTATTTTTTTGTAAATTGCATTATTTCAAGATAATATAGCAAATTATTAATTTATAATAATTTGAATAATTTCTAAATATATAAATAT
This sequence comes from Cetraspora pellucida, assembly GCA_910591915.1. Classification (NCBI taxonomy): domain Eukaryota; kingdom Fungi; phylum Glomeromycota; class Glomeromycetes; order Diversisporales; family Gigasporaceae; genus Cetraspora; species Cetraspora pellucida. The sequence continues at coordinate 9,803 of CAJVQA010008967.1, forward strand.
AATAAAATAAAGATTAGAACATAAACAAGGTTTTGCTTCATCTGCAGATAATAAAACAATCTTAAATAAAGAAGAGAAGGTTAATAAAGTAAGTATTAATTATTTTATTTATTTTTGTATTATCTTTTATTAATTTTATTACAGTTAGCAGATAAAAGAAGAAGGCAAACACTTTAGCAAATATCTAAAAGAGTAAATATAATATAATAAATTAAATAATTGTATTAAATTTATTTTATTATAAAAATTTTTATTAATTTATTATTTAGAGTTTTAAAAGAATAAGACATTTGCAAGCTTCTGCAGATACTCCTGAAGGTATCAGAAATCCTACTAAGACTTAGACTAATACTAAGTTTTAGACTAGTACTAAGCCTCAGATTGATGAATATTTAAATGTAAATAATAATAATTCACAGAAAAGAACCTCAAAAAATTAATATTTCTTATTTTATATTTATATTTTTTATTTTATTTTATATTTTATATTTTATATTTTTATATTTCTTTAGTATTTTTTATATTTTTATCTTATACATTTTTAATAAATTTAAATACTTTCGAATTATTTTACATATTATAACATTTATTCTGTTAAATATTAAAATATTTGGATTTTGCATTATAATATTTTAAAATTTTCTAGGATTTTTTATATTTTTATTATATTTTTTAAGCTTTTTATATACTTTTTATATAAAATTTTTAATATTAAATTTTTTAATAATAAAAATTAAACTTAAAATATTTGCAATCATGTGTATAATTAAGAAATTATAGCATATATGAAACCTATCACTATTCAAGTCACTACTAGTTTACAGTTCTCAAAATTAATCATAAACTAGTTCACAGTTCTTAAACTTAATCATAAACTAGTTCATAGTCCTCAAACTTAATTGTAAACTAGTTTATAGTTCTTAAAGTTAATCGTAAACTAGTTTACAGTTCTCAAAGTCAATTATGAACTAGTTTACAATTCTCAAACTCAATTATAAACTAGTTTATGGTCCTCAAACTTAATTATGAACTAGTTTATAGTTCTCAAACTCAATTATAAACTAGTTTATGGTTTTCAAAGTCAATCATGAACTAGTTTACAGTTCTCAATCTCAATTATGAGCTAGTTCACAATCCTCAAACTTAATTATAAACTAGTTCATAATAAGAAATAAAAAATATGTATATTTTACAATTATAGTGCAATATTATGCACATTAATGTGCATAATATCATATATATAATTTTTTGATTTTAATTTTTTTTTAAAAAACATTAGATATTAGTTTAATTAGGCCTAAATTAATATAAATTAATTTTTATAAATAAAATTTAGCTAAAATAAAATATGCATTATTCAAATTTATGTGCATAATTGAGAAATTATACACACTCATGAAACCCATTACTATTTGCAATCTTTAAAGTAATTATGAACTAGTTCACAGTTCTTAAAGTTAGTTATAAACTAGTTTATAGTTCTCAAAATCAATCATAAACTAGTTCATAGTCCTCAAAGTCAATCATGAACTAGTTTATAGTCCTCAAACTCAATTATAAACTAGTTTACAGTTATAGATAAAAAATATATGCATTTTTATCATAATATACAATAATTTACATAGTAATGCATATAATATTACATAATATAATTTTTTATATTTTTCCTTCAGAAAATATTAAATAATGGCTTAAATTTTTGCCCAACACTTCTTTTCTTTTATATTTATTTTCTTTTCAGGATTTTTTAACCATTTCTTAATTTCACTTAGCATTATATGATTATGTCTAATTATATAATTTTATATCTAAAATTTAAATAAAATAAACTATATATAATTTGAAATCATGCACATTAATGCATATCTACTAGATAATTTTTTATTTTGATTTTATATTCTCATAAAATCAAAATAAAAAAATTTTGATGAATTTGGCCAGGTAAATGTTGGATAATCTTCATTCAAATTTTAGATATTTTTAAAAAAAAAGCTGCAGCTAAATGTTTTTTAACTTTTAATAAATGTTTTTTGACAACTACCTATACAAATTTATTAAATTTTTTTTTATTTTAATTCTATAAACTCTATAATTAAAATAAAAAATTCATTGAATTTTGAATAGATAGTTGTTGAGAAATCTTTGCTTAAAGCTTAGAAAAGAAAATTTTTGCTGATTTTTAGTTCTTTGTTTAAAGTATTCTAATTTTCTAAAATATTTCTTAATAACTATTAAACCAAATTCAATAATTTTTTTATTTTTATTTTACAAAAGTATAGAATTAAAAAAATAAATAATTACAAATTTGGTCAAGTAGTTATTTAGAAATATTCACTAGAAGTTTAAAAAATTTTAAAAATTTTGGATGATTGCTAAATTTTGATTATATATTTTAATAATATAATGATCTAAACTCATTATATCTATTGTATTAAAAAATATATCTAAATATTTTAATAAATTATTAAGTCCAAAATATATTTAGAATTTGAATTATAATTTTTTAATTGTTTGTTAATAAATTCTTAAGCATTATTTAAACAAAATATTCAAATTAAATTTGTAAATTTATAAGAACTTAAAGTTTTAATATTCTTTTTTGATTTGTTTAATAATATTTAAAAAGTATAGTTAATTTTTATAAAAATACTATAAATAATATAAAAATCAAATAATTCTTACTATTTGCATTATTTG
>CAJVQA010008968.1:0-12497 GCA_910591915.1 Cetraspora pellucida
ACTGGCGACGACATATTTATTAAACAAATATTTAGAATCTAGTTAGGTTAAGCAACCATATTACAGTTTTGGCGACGACATATTTATTAAACAAATATTTAGAATCTAGTTAGGTTAAGCAACCATATTACAATATAAAGAACTTTAATTCCTATTTAGAATAATATAACATAATTTATTTTATCTAATTTTATTACTATTACAACTCTTAGTACTAGCTAAAACTAAACCAATTTTATCTTCTTTACTAAATAAAAAAATAGATTAGTATATTATCTATAAACAATCTTTTTTTAATCATCTTATTATAAATTAAAAGTCTACTGACTATTTTAGCAAAAAATAAGTTAAAAGTAAAGTAACTTTTACTTTCATCTTCTCTAGCTTAGTTTATTTGACATGTATCTTATATATGTAAATTAGCTAATTAATAAAAAAAATAGAAGATAAACCTTTCTTTAAAAAAAAACCAAAAAAACAATACACTGCTTGCTTAAATCTTAAACTAATTTACTTTCTATTTTCTATAAAAGTTAACACTAATAAAAAATCAGGAATATTTTAATTATTTTTGATTAAATTTAATAGTATATAAGTTATATAAAGAGTTTTCATTTTCTTTATTTTGGTTGTCAAACTTTATTAAATACTTGTAAAAAATCATAATAATAAAAAATACTTTAAAGAGTATAAAAAATAAAAAATTTTTTATTAAATTGGCTAAGCCACTATAGATCATCAGTTTGTACCCGAAAGTTTTAAAGGGTCCATTAGTATATTACCGAATTCTCTATTATCAAGATCGATCTGATAATCAAAATCAATAGCCAATAAAATGTTGGAAATTGATTTACATCAGGAATGAATGCTATCCTGATACGTCATCAATTGAAAAAAACGAGCATCAAGACACTAAGTAGATATGTCAAAAGAGGTTGTTTGTCGTAAATGAACCTCTTCATTAATAGTACCAAAGTTTACCATTTTATATAATATTAATGAATTGCACCACTGTGATATAGGCAGATAAAAGAATAAATCATGGATCAACATTAGTGATTCATGGTGGTGCAGGAATAATAGACCGTAAGGATTTCCCAGAAAGCAAGCAAAAAGAATATCTTGATGCATTGAAAAAAGCACTTTTAGCTGGGCACGAAATATTGAAGGAAGGAGGAAGTTCTATTGACGCCGTTGTAGCTTCTGTAAAAGTTATGGAAGGTTTATATCACCGCATTATTTGATTTTGGTATACAACGGAAGTATTGAAATTGAGTTCATTTTGTAGATTGTCCATTTTTCAATGCTGGTAAAGGATCTGTATTTACTATAAGTGGCAAGGTAAATTATTTAATAATGTTCAATCGTTTATTATAAATGACGTAAATCATTAGAATTTATTAATAGAATGAACTGGAGGCATCAATTATGCAAGGAGTCGACTCCCACGCGGCTGGTGCATGTACATTACTCAGTACAATCAAAAATCCAATAATTCTAGCTAAAACTCTTCTTCAGGATCCTGAAAATCCACATGTGTTCCTTGGAGGAATTGAAGCCGAAAAGTATGCAAAATCGAAAGGATTAGAAATAGTAGATCCGGGTTATTTTTGGACAAAGCATAGATGGAAGCAACATTTAGATGAATTAGAAAATAAAAAGCCGATGCAACCTGAAAATTTAAGAATGATAAATAATCTCAATAATGGCGATTCACGTGATGTATGTGATGCAGCTGACCCGAGTCCGATAGGAACAGTTGGAGCTGTTGCGGTAGTATATTTTATTTTAGAATCCACGTAATTACTACATCCTAATTATAAAACCATAATTTAAGGTTGATATAAATGGGATCATTTCTACGGCCACATCTACGGGTTTGTAAATATAATACTACGCCTCAAATTTCAAAGATAATGTGATATAGCAATTGAATATATATGATTACTTTTTGGTTTTAACGCGTTAAGGCGGATTCAATAATAAAAAAGATGGTCGTATCGGTGATACACCACTTATAGCATGTGGAACGTGGGCTGATAATGAAACGTGTGGTGTCAGTGGTACTGGAAACGGCGAAGTAATAAAAAAAAATCTGTTTATGTTTTATATGCCATATGTGTCAAACGTATTTACTTAAAAATTTTCACGTAGTTTTTCATTCGTCATAGTGTTGCCTATGATGTGGCAGCGCGAATGAAATATCTTGACGAAAGTGTGCAAGACGCGACCTCCAAGGTCATCGAGAATTTGTCAAAAGTTGGTGGTTATGGTGGTGTCATTGCATTGGATAAATACGGAAATTGTAAGTTAATAATGAATATTATTTAGATTCTTATATTCACAGATATTAATAGCATGTTCTTTAATCAAGTTGCCATGCCTTTCAATACCGATGGAATGTTCAGAGGATATATTCGTGTTTCTGAAAGTATTCCATATGCTTATATATTCAATGATGAGTGAGTGTAATTATCAAGAAAAACACTGCCAGGCATAACGTGAATGGATCTAAGGGAAAAACATAAATATAGCTTGCAAAGAAAACCACTTCATAAAATATTACCGTAAATCCGCGAAATAACGCGCAGGGTGAAGTTACAAACTTCAGCCTAAATTAAACTAATTCATGTTCGTTATTTCGCGGATTTATGGTAATACTTAAATAGCTTATTGGTGCAATTCAATTTTAATTAGACTTAAGATTCAGACTTTTTGGCTGTTTTTTATTATCAATTTATTAATTATGTAGCATGCTCATTTTCTGTGCATAAATTAAATTTTTGTAAAATCAATTTAAAATCCTGGTCCAGTTAAAATAGAATTTAACTATTTGATCCAATTAATTGATTTCAAGTAACTTAAACAAAGAACTAGTTGTGAAATTTAGAAATTGACAAGATGTAGGAACAGTTTTTTTATAATTAAAAGGTGTGGTGACTTAGTGAAGTGAATAATCTGTTAATTTTCCAAGTGATAGGTTGTGAGTTTAAAACCTATTGATGGTGAAAATTTTAACAATTACTTATGTAATATTTATATTACAGCAATGGCATTTTATTGATTAGTTGGAACAAAATATTTGTAGTTATGATCACATCAGTATAACTAGCAGGTCATAAGGCATTTGTGTAATTTTAGTTATACAAAAGGATGATAACCAATATTAGATAATGCAAACTCAAAATAAGTTTTTGTAATTGTGTAAATTTATAGAATTAGAAAAAATCAAAACTTATTTAGGAAGATCTGAATAAAGAGGTAATATGAATTTTTGACAGTATTATTATAAAGGTTAGATTTAAAAAACAGATATCAATATAAATCAATTAGATAGTCAAGAACTTCTAGATAAGTAGTATTATCAACTAAATTATTAAAAGTTTCAAATTGGAGAAAAAAAATATTAGATCAGATTCAATATACTAATAATAGATTATAGTCTTATTGGATTATCTGGATTAAAAATCAAATAACAAAATAAGAATATATTTAAATATTAGAGATATATTATAAAATTGAGACTAGAATCTGAATAAATTTTGTAAAGATATAGTTTTGTTAATGATCTATAAAGTAAATAAATTAGTTAATAAAAAGACATTCTGAGTTTTACAATTAGGTAACATATTTTGATAATTTAATGAATATATAGAAAGAAAAATCAAATATTTGCCTAGATGACAGTTAGATATAAGAATCAATTTATTATTTATTAAATATAATATAAGAATTAGATTATTTAATTAAATAATCTTTTAGTAGATTACAAATATAACAACTAGTATAAAAGTTGTAAGCAGATTACTTAAATAGAAAACCAAAAGTTATATATATATAACTAGTTGTATATATATATTTTTTTTTTGGTATTAAGGTGACCTCTTTGGTCTTTTGACTTTTATTAATCACTTATTGGTATTGTGGTTCAATGAACTACTACAAGAGAGTATACAATTGGCTACACATATAACTTTTCTATATTACCTATTTAAGGAGTTTGCCTAAAGGTTTTCTACCAATTGCTGTACCTAACACTCCTGCTTGGGTGTTTTACTTTAAACCTTCTGAACCTGTAACTTGTGTTAACATTACTGGTCATCTCAGATGTACCAGATCATCATTCTCAACCTTAGGACTAATTTATCCTTGAGGTAAACCCCCAGAGCCTTCTGTATGCTGATCTAGGTATCACTATAACAGAACCAATACTTGCAGTCAGGGCTAACCATTAAACTACTATGCCCTTATAGAGTTTACTTAGACCTCAGCATCTACTTCATAGCATAACTCTAGTACTTTAGTATACCCCTACCTTTTGTCTAGCCTTTTTACCAAACTTTCAATCCAGATAGCCCATGTAGAACTATGACCAGTCTATTAGTATATCAGATCAGCCCGATATCCTTTTCCTTTAGTTTGTTCTGATGGCCTGATTGGTGGTATTTTTGAGACTTCCAACCTGGAGGTTCTTGCCTATTTAGCTACTACAATTGGGTACTATGATCTTGGTATCCATTTCCCTGAGCTAGCCTTTACAGTAGGGCCATTGAAGATCCAGCTACCTCTCTACTTGGGTCTTTCCAAATGGACTTCTTGTTACCCAATTTCAATAGATTTACATGGCCACAAGAACTTATCTAGTATTTGCACTACCCGATTTGTTAGTTTGCATTTTTCTGTATAATGCCATACTTACACAGATGCCTCATGACCTGCCAGTTATGCTGGTGTGACTGCCATTACAGGTATTCTAACCCAATCGTTAGTAACAGTTGCTGTAATATGAATATTGCATAAGTGATTATCCAAATTTTTATCATTAATAGGATTTGAACACCCAATCTACCACTTGGAGGGTTGACAACCTGACCACTTCACTAGGTTGCCACATCCCACTAGTTGTATATTTATCTTATACAAGTTATATAATTATAATTAAAAATATAATAAAAATAGTATTTTTATAAACATCAGTCTTAATAAAAACAAAAAAAAATTTTATAATTCTGTATATTGTAATTATAAATTATTAAAATTTAATTTGTTAAAGCAAATTTTGTAATATTTATTATTACATAATTAAATATCAATATTATTATACAATTTATAATTATATCTTATAAGTTATAATTAGCTAATATATAAGAAACAATTGTTTATACTAAAATTATATATAGGAATTAAAAATTAAAAATAATTACATATAAGAGTCTAAAATAAAAAATAATTATATACAATAAAAAAACAAAAATTTTCAAATTTATTATTTATAAGTTTTTAATATTATATTATATAATAATGATTTAATCATAACTTAATAATGTTAATACAAATACAGGCTCGGAATATTTAAAATAAAACATCTAAGTAGAAATATTAGATATAGCAATTGGTAAAAAACCTTTAAGCAGACTTCTTAAATAAATAATATAAAAAAGTTATATGTATAACTAATTGTACACTTTTTCTATATTGATTTATAAAATCACATTATTAAAAAAGTTATTAATAAAAATAAAAAGACCAAAAAGGTTATCTTAATACAAAAAAATATATATATATTATACTATATAATATTTTTTTAATATTAAGATAATCTCTTTAGTTTTTTAACTTTTATTAATAACTTTTTTGATAATTTAATTCTATAAACTATTATAAAAAAAATATACAATTAGCTATACATATAACTTTTCTATATTATTTATTTAAGAAGTCTGTCTAAAAGTTCTTTATTAATTATTATACCTAGTACTTCTGCTTAGATATTTTATTTTAAACTTTTTGAACTGCATCTGTATTAATATTACTAGGTTATAATCAGATTATTATCTTAATTTTAAGATTATTTTATCTTTAAAATAAACTTTTTAGAATCTTATTTACTTATTTTTATAACTGATCCAGTATTGCTATAGTAAAATTAATACTTGTAGTTAGAACTAGTTATTAAACTACTATGTTCTTATAGAATTTATACAGATTTTAATATCTATTTTACAGCATATTAAATTACTTTAATATATTTCTGTCTGTTTTTTAGACTTTTAATTTAAATAGTTTAATAAAACTACAACTAGTTTATTAGTATATCAAATTAACCTGATATCTTTTTTTTCTAGTTTGTTTTAGTAGTCTGGTTGGCAGTATCCTTCACTTAGAGATTCTTATTCATTCAGATACTTTAATATTAGTATCTATTTTTTAAGACTAACTTTTACAGTAATATTATTAAAGATTTGTGTTACTTTTTTATTAAGTTTTTTTAAATAGACTTTTTGTTTCTTAATTTTAATAAATTTATACAATCTGTAATTTTAGATACACCAAATTGGATTCCATCTAACATTAGGAGCTCGGAGCATCTATGTGAAGTATAATATTACATGATACATGTACATAGAGGAATATAAAACTGATATCATATAAGGCTTTGGGCAAACTTACGATAAAACCATCAGGCATAGAAGGCTAAGAAACTAAAGAGACAGAAACTCACTTGGAAATTCAGAGTAAAGAAGTAGCACAAACTTTCGATAGTGCCATTGGACTGATGAAAGCCTATGAAACACCTTTATAGGAACTAATTAGGTAAACCGAATGACAAAGATATATAAAGGAGCATATGACCAATCAGGCTGCCAGAATCATCAGAGGAAAAGAATACATAAATATACCATACCGGGCCATCTGGATTGGAAGTTTGGTGAATCAGTTAGTTCCAAGTTGCAGCTAGTAGGAGATGATAAAGAAGAAGTCAGAAAGATGGATACTAGGGTTTGGGTAAACTTTACAAGGGTAATAGCAGTTTAAAGGGTAATCCTGACTGCAAGTGTTGGTCTTGGCCATAGTGTCAAACCAAGTTAGTAATAAAAAGGAATACGGCTCGCTCTGGTAGATTTATCTTAAGAATAAAAATAGTCTAAGAATTATAGTCTATAGTCGAATGCAAATAGATCTGAGTCTGTAACCTGGTGAAATTAATACTAAGGTTAGATTAGAGGGTTTAAATGGAACACCTAAGCAGAAGTGTTAGGTACAGCAACTGGTGGAAAACCCTCAGGCAGACTTCTTAAATAGGTAATATAGAAAAGTTACATATGTAGCCAGTTGTACACTCGTCTAATAGTTCATTATAGATATGTCTATATAAAACATATATCCACTATAAGTATTAATAAAAAGCTAGGACCAAAGAGGTCACCTTAATACTAAAAAAAAAAAAAAATTTATACAATCATAAGAACTTATTTAAAGTTTGTATTACCTAATATCAGTTTGTATTTTTTTATATAATATCATACTTATACAGATACCTTATGACCTGCCAATTATATTATAGCTACCTATTATATTATTGTGAACACTTTTTAAAATTTTATGACAAGCTAACTAAAAAAGATATCTGGCTAAAAATTATATAATAAACTTATTAAATCTAAAGCTTTTAAATAAAAAAAAGATTATAAAATTCTATACAATATTTTTTAAAATAATTAAATTGTATAACATTATACAGAACTAAAAATAATAAATTTTAAAATCTAATTAAAATATTTCATTTATAGTAAAAGTTAATTTTTTATTAAGTAAACCAAAATTTAAGTTTTAAATAAAGTTATTTTTTTTTCAGTATTAAGATAATCTTTTTGGTTCTAGCTTTTTATTAATATTTATGTAAATACATATTTTATATAAATGTATCTATATTGAATTATCAGATAAGTGTACAACTAATTACATATATAACTTTTCTATATTACCTATTTAAGAAATTTGCTCAAAGATTCCTTACCAGTTGTTATAACTAACACCTTTGCTTAAATGTTCTATTTAAACCCTTTAATCTGACCCTAGTATTAATTTTACCAGATCACAGACCCAAATCTATTCACTTTTAACTATAGAACTATAATCCTTAGAGATTTTTATTCTTAAAGCAAACCTACCAGAATGAGCTATATTTTCTTTTACTGCTAACTTGATTTGACACTATAACTAAGACCAATATTTGCAGTTAGAGTTATTTATTAAACTGCTATTATCTTTATAAAGTTCATCTAAACTTTGGTACCTATTTTTTTGACTTCTTTTTTATCATTTTCTACTAGTTACAACTTAGAACTAATAATGAACTTTCTAAACTTCTAATTCAGATGACCTGATATAGTATACTTATATATTCTTTTTCTTTAATAATTCTAGCAGTCTGATTAATCATATGCTTATCTACACATCTTGTCATCTAGTTCATCTAACAGTTTCTATAAAGCTGTTTCATAGGCTTTCATCAGTTCAATAGCATCATTAAAAGTTTGTGCTATTTTTTTACTTAGAATTTCTAAGTAGGCTTTCATTTTCTCAGTTTTTTAGTTTTCTATACTTAATAGTCTTATTATAGATTTGTACTAAAGCTTTATGTGATACTGGTTTTTATATTTTTCTATATATATATAATGTTATACTTCATATAAATGCTCTGAGCTTCCAAAATCAGGTAGGCTCTAACCTAATATACCTAGTAATACAGTAGAATTGTTCTAATAATAGTTGTTACATTACTGTGACTTGTTATAACTATAGCAAATAATATAGTAAATTACAGCTATAAGGCTATAACTTACTATATTACTTACTATAGTTATGACAAGTTATAATAATATAACAACTATTATTAGGATATTTCTACTGCATTACTAGGTGTATCTAAGATTACAGATATATAAATCCAACTGATCAACAAGAGACAGTTACTATAACACAAGTATAATTTTCAAAATTCATTATTCATGAGAATTAAACCTTAAACCTGTTACTTGAGAGTTGACAACTTATTCATTTCACTAAGTCATCACATTCTTTTAAGTAAAGTTGTTTAGTATAATAAATTATATATAATTTTATAATTTTATAAGTTTTTAAAATTTTTAAATAGAGTATGATGCTTTAGTAAAGTGAATAGATTGTCAACTTTCAAATAGCAGATCTAAGGTTCAATTTCTACAAATGATAAATTTTGGAAATTATATCTGTATTATAGTAACTGTTTCTTGTCAATTAGTTAGGTTTATGCATCTGTAATCTTAGATATATCAGGTCAGAGCCCACCTGATTTTGGAAGCTCAGGGCATCTATGCAAATTATAATATTACACATATATAGAGAAATATAAAAACTAGTATTATATAAGTCTTTGGTACAAACTTATAATAAAACTATTAAGTGTAGAAAACTAAGAAACTGAGAAAACAGAAGCTTACTTGAAATTCTAAGTAAATAAGTAGCACAAACTTTTAATGATGCTATTGGATTGATGGAAGCTTATGAAACACCTTTATAAGAACTATTAAATAAACTGAATAACAAGATGTATAGAGAAGCATATAACTAACCAGGCTGCCAAAATCACTAGAAAAAAAGAATATATAAATATATTATATTAGACTATTTGGATTGGAAGTCTAGAAAGTCTGTTGTTGATTCTGAATTGTGGCTAGTAAGGAATAATAAAGAAAAAGTTAAAAAGATGAGTATTAGGATTTGGATAAACTTTACAAAGACAATAGCAATTTAATAAATAATCCTGATTGCAAGTATTGGTCTCAGCCATAATGTCAAACCAGATTAATGATAAAAGAAAATATAGCTCACTCTGGTAAGTTTGTCTTGAGAATAAAAATAGGCTAAGAATTATATTTTTATAGTTAAATATAAATAGATTAAGTTTGTGATCTGGTGAAATTAATACTAGAGTCAGATCAAAGGATTTAAATAGAATATCTAAACAGAGGTGTTAGATATGACAACTAGTAAAGAACTCTCAGACAGACTCCTTAAATAGGTAATATAGAAAAGTTATATATATAACCAGTTGTACACTTATCTAATAATTTAAAATGAATATATTTATATAAAACATGTATTTAATATAAGTATTAATAAAAAGCTAGGACCAAATAAGTCATTTTAATATTAAAAAAAAAATTTAAATTAATAATAATTTATTAAAATTATAGTTAATAATTGCTAAATATAGTAATTTGCATTATTAAATATAGTAATTTAATAAATATTTTTTAAAAAATTTTAAAAATTTTAAAATATATATAACTTTATATATATATATATATTTTTAACTTTTTGACAGCCTTGTCAAAATCCTTTATTAAGAGAATTACATATATAATTATACAAATATTAGCTTAATTTTTAGGTTTGATATCCTCTAACTACTGTATTAGTGCTTAAAGGTAATCTGCTGCACTAGAGTGAGTTTATACTTACTACTAAAAAGCTATTTAGATTAGCCTTTAAAGCTGTTCTAGTAAGGCCTCTTGTTATTACTAATTAATTTTCTAATTGTAATCCTTTATACATCTTTTATGTTTTCATTTTCTGTTTCTTTTTTCTTTTTTATATCTTTCATTTTTCTTAAGTTTTTGTCTTATAATCTTAGTAAAATTTTGTGCAATATTTTGCTTTATTGTTTTACTATTTTATTTTTGTTTCTTTTTTTTCTTGTACTGATTTTTTGATTTTTCTTTTATTCAGATATTTTACTGCATTTTTTTTTTTAAATTTTTTTGTAGAATTCATTTTATATAGTATCTACTATACTTATTAGGAAATTTCTTGTTTCTTGTACTAAGATTAAAACATTTTTTACTCTCTTTATTATCTTCTCTTGTAAAAGACTTTTAATAAGCTTTTTTCTTACTTTTGCTCTTACTTCTTCTGTTTGACTTCAGATTACTTTTTTTAGCTATATTTGCATAATACTTTTTTTTTTTCTGAAAGTATGCTTTATGTTATTGTTATTGTTAATGTTTTTGTCTTTACTCAATAGTTTTAATAAAAAGAGCATATTGCTAAATAGGTTTAGTCTTTTTTTTTTCTTTGCAAACTATACAATTTGCATCTGCATACAGGTCTGGTTGTTTTATCACAATTTCTTAAGTATAGATATTTTTTTCTATATACATTTGAAGAGTATATTGAGTCTTTTGCTTCTTGTAGTTAAGATGCATTTTGTTCTATTCTGATTTTTGATCTTTTCCATAATAGTACCTAGCAGTACTTATTTTTCTTTCTTTCTGATTCTAGTTTTTTAATCACTAATGCACAGCTCTAATTTGCATTATTTCTAATATTAAAAACTTTTTTAACAATGTCTTGTGTTGGGTTTTCTATTACTTTGTCTTTTCAACAAAGTGTTACATTAGATCTTAAGACAGGTTTTTTTATAATTTCATTCTTATCTTGTATATTTGTTTCTTTTTTTGCTACATTATCTGCTCTGTTATTTCACTTATTATTACTATGTTCCTTTATCTTTACTAACTTTAAATCTAATTTTTTTGTTCATATTGCATCTTTTATATTTACAACTAAGTTATAATTTTTCCTTTTTATTATTTTTTTGTTATTATATATTATGTATTATTATGTATACTCGCTATAGCTGTTACACTATCTGTGTATATTTTAATTTTGCTTTTGCTTGATACTATAAAAACTATATACCAAATAGCTAGCAACTTTGCCTTTGTTAAAGAAGGCCATTCTCTAGCACTGATAGCATCTTCATCTATTATATACTCTTCTTTATTGTTCACTTGCATTTAACTAGCTTCTATATAGTCTAAATCTTAATTTTCTTTTTTGTTTTTACTAATGATCTATCTGTGTAAAAGATTAGCTTCTTTTGCTTAACATTGTTTTTTTTAATATACTTATGTTTTTCTACTAATAACTTTGTAATTCTATTACTTATTTTTTGTTTTTTAATTATTTTAATATCTTGTTTTCTATACAAATCTTTTTTAAATATCTTTCAAAGTTTGAGATCTTGTAATCTTTTTCTCACAAAATGAAATTTAACATATTTGTATTAATTTTTAGTTATTATACATCTTTTTTATTTGTGTATCTTGTAATTATTCTATAAATTTTTTGTTTTTTGTATTTTTTCTCACAACTATCACTAACACTATTGTTTTTATGTTTGCAGTCTCTATATTTTTCTAGTATTTTTTTTTTTTTAACTTTAGCAGTCATACTAATACTTTATTAGGATTCTTGAAACTATACAGATTACATAGAATTTTTCTAATACATAAGTCTAGCATTACTTGACTACCCAAATGGTACCTAAATATAACCTGTCGCACTATCTCAGTTAGAGATAAACTGCTCATCTGATTGCCACCTTACAATAGAACATCACTAATCTGATGATATCTTTTTGTAGAGAAGCAAAAAACAAAAAAAAATTTTTATGTAAAAAACAAAACAAAGATATAGAGATAAATGATAAAAGATTCAAATCAAGAAATAAAAAGTGAAAAAAAATAAATAAGAAAAAAAAAATATATGAAACTTGCAATTTACAAATATCAAACAGTTACAATTGTATATCTGTGTTAGGCCTTTAAAAATTATAAACTATACTAAATAGAAATAACTTTACTATTTTTCTATTTACTTAGATTATT
>CAJVQA010008969.1:0-12496 GCA_910591915.1 Cetraspora pellucida
CCCCAGAGCCTTCTGTACCCATTTTTACAGCTGACCTAGGTATCGCTATGGCAGAACCAACACTTGCGGTCAGGGCTAACTATTAAACTGCTATGCCCTTGTAGAGTTCACTTAGACTCTAGCATCTACTTCACAGCATAACCCCGGTACTTTAGTATACCCCTGCCTTTTCCCCCTCCCTTTTACCAGACTCCCAATCCAGATAGCCTGTGTAGGACTATGACCAGTTCATCGGTATATCGGGTCAGCCCAATATCCTTTTCCTCCGGTTCGTTCCGGTGGCCTGGTTGGTAGATATCTCTTTATTATTAGTTTTGTAATATTCAATTATATTTAGTAATATTTGTATAAAAATATGAGTTGAGCTATTCTTAGTTGCTGTGAAGTTTAAGTTACTTAATAGATAATGCTGAATAATGATTTGATCAAAACAGGTTGTAAATATTTTAGTAAAATATTTTTTTTATAAGTTCGATCAGAGAAATAGATCTGACTTAGTCTATAATGAAGTTCTATAAGGATTTTTTTAGAATTAGAAAAATGTTTGATGTTTTCTATAATGTTGGAATTTGTTGTAATGTAAGACATTTTGATAAGAAGAGTCAAATTATATTTTGACCTTTGGAGTTTAAATGTTTTAGATGTTCATAGTTGGTTTCAGAGAGACTAGCAGCTTTTTGGTTAGGAAGGTTATATATAACTTTGTTCTACTCTTCTGGAGTAATTTCTGAGAAAAGATTAACAAAGTATTGTTCATTTTCTGAATATAGTTTGTAAAGTTCATAATATTTTGTATTTTCATGAATTGGTAAATATGATAGTTTTTAAAAATAGTCTTGAAAATAAGATTGTAAAACTTATTTTATTTCAGTTAGTTATGTAGTAAGTATATTATTAGAGAAAAGTCGATTTAGGTTTATACTATTATTTTGTCTTTTTAGAACATTTTGGAAAAATATTTTGAAATTTTAATAAAAGTTATTGTTTCTTTCTTTAAGTTTGTTTTGAATTTTTTTTATTGTATTTTCTTACTTTTCTTTGAGGATTTGCATTTTTAGCATTTTGATTTTAGTAATAAGAAGTATTAAAAGTGAAGTAAAAACAGAATTGTTATTAGTTAGTGTTAAGTAAGAGGGTGGTAGTAAAGTATTTTGTGAATATTTATTAATATATAAGTTATAAGTTTGTAAAAAGTTGGGTTTGTTAAAAGTTGTTTTAAGAAAAATTGCTTATTTGAGTTATTTATATAGTAGTGTGAGAGAGGATGGTTGTTGTTTGTTTTGATAAAGATTAATTTTGATTTTTTTGAATGGAATATGTTTTTGAACTGCTTTGGTTAGAGCTTTGTTAATTTGATTCCATATATTGTTAAGTTTTGAGTTTTGAGTAATGTTGATAATAGATGTAAGAAGTAGTTGAAGATTTTGTTCTGTATGAGATTGATAATTTTCTATTTGTTTGTTTGTAATTAGTTTTATTGATATTTAGTTCTTGTTTCAAGTAATTACAGGTTTATTTTAGATAAGTTAATTGTGAGTTCAAGTGATACTATTGAGTAGTCAGTTAGAGTGAATAGGTTAGATAGGATATCAGCATAATCTAGAAGTGTAATATAGATATTAGTCTATATTTGGTCAATTCTGCTGTGACTGTTATGTATAAATGTAAATGCTGGAGTTAAAAAAAAGAAGAGCCTATATGTGTCATAGAATTGAAGAGATTTAAGGAGTTTTAGAAGAGAATGTTCTGATGTATTAAAGCTTTTTAATAGTAGTCTGTCAAGTTTAGGATTAGAAACTCTGTTTAGATCTCTTATAAGAACTATTTTGTAGTTGATTTGATTAAGAATAGGTGTAAGATATAAGAGAATATCTTTTCTAAATTATTTTTCTTTTGATTGAAAAATATAGTTAAATAAGTTTAATATGAAAATTTTTAAGAAATAGGTCAATTTCTAAAATAAAGTTCTTATAGATTTGAAGTTTTCTAATATGCTTAGCAAGAGAGTTGTGAATTAATATTTCTACACCATCTTGATGAGCATTGCTAGGTGTCCAAAAGCATTTATAATTTATAAGTTTTTGAGATAAAGTTGGGAATTTTGCCTCCTTAGTAAATAGATGTGTTTCTAAAATTCCAAAAATATCTATTTGATTTTTTGAAATAAAGTCAATTAGACTAAGTTGTTTGAGATTGTTTAAAAGATCATTGATATTGAAAGAGTGTATTTTGATTGATTTTGTGATATCTGGGTTTTCTGATAATAAAAAATTGTTATTAATATGTATTGTATTGAAAAGTAGATCTAGGTTAGAAGGTGAAGTTGGCAAGAGAGATTTTTGGCAACTTAGAAGAGATAGTATTTTGAATCTTGTTAAAAAACAGTTTGTTTTAAGTAGAACATTTTGAAAGTCTAGGAGTTTTTGAAAAAGAATATAAGTAAAATTGAATAGAAAATTAGTTTCTTGTAGAAGATGGATATAGGCTTTTTTGTAAATGTTATTGTTAGATGTTTTAATAGAAATGTTAATATATTGCTCAAAATAATATGTTAAATAGTTAGTTTGAATAAATTTTAGAAAAAAGCCTATTAATTATGGTGTTGGTAAGAGTTGTAAGTTGTAGAATGAGAGAAATTTGTTGAAGCATGTTGAAGGATTATATATTTTAGATAGATTAAAGATTTGTGAATTAGTTTTTTCTTTAATAATGTTTGTTGTTAGTAAGTCGATAGTATCATTTAGATCTTCTGTTAGTAAGTTTTGATCATTATTAGTAGTGTTTGAGTTTATTGGAGTGTTAATAAAGATGTTAGATATATAAGGTTTTTTAGATATAGATGAAAATATATTTTTAGTAAAAAGGTTCTTAGAAGGATGTGATGGATTGTGATCTGAGAAGTTAGAGTTTCCTTCTATAAATACACTTGCCATATACTTAGTTTTACAGTTGCAGAAAATACCATAATCTGCCCTGTATGTTGGGTCTGATCATTATTAGTCTGGTCCTTCATATAAATATCCTAATTTATATCAAGATAGTAGTAGTAAAAATGAAGATTATTACAGAATTACTAATGAATCATTATGTTCATTATGTAAGTTAAATCATTATGAAAATAGAATAGAAGGCAGATATAAAGTTGGATTCTACTATATTAAATGTGAACAGTGTAGAATTAAAATTGAAATAACAGCATAAATATTAAACTTATACAAGCACAATTTGCTTAAGTTTTCTAAGCCATATTTGTTTTTTTGTTGGTTATTGTTAATTTAGAAAGATGTGTAGTCTGTATATAAAACAGGAACATGGATATATAAGCAAAAGCTAATAAAACATTAACACCTGAATATTTAAAATGAGAAGCTAAATTAATAGAATTGCCAGACATTTTGATAAATAAAATTCATTCTAGGTTATATAAAAGATATAAGAATAAAACTGAATTTGATCTTTAAATAAACTCTGAAACCTTTGAGTCTTCACAAATCAAAAAAAATGTTGAAAAAAAGATGTTATTTGTACTACAGATAAATGTTCAACCAACATTATTCAAACTTAGATTATCAATTTCTATTCTATCTAAAGACCTTGAAGAAAGGCAACAACATATTATTGAAATAATATTAAAACAATTTACTTATTTAACTTTAAAATATAGTTTTAAATATAGTAATTATTTTGATTTTAATAGATCTGTACTCTGTCCTTTATGTAATAAAAATCATAAAAAAGAAAATATAAGAAATTATATAAAGAGTATTTGGAATAGTGACAAATATGTCAATACAAAAACTTATCATCTCTATTGTTATATAAATAAATATTAGAATTTAATTTCAATAATAACCATAAGAGCATAGATTAATAATTGCAAATTGCATTAAAAGAATCATGTAAAAAAAATATAAGGAGGCCATAAAACCTTCTTTTTTATTTAATAATTTTTTTTACAGAAATAATAATATACAGATAAAAAAAATAATAAAAATTTTTTTAAAAACCATCTTCGGTAAGAAGATCATTTTCATATTTTAATTAAAATTTAAATTCTTCTACTACTTAAGTATCTCACTTCTTACTTCTAATAATATTATCAAGATTGAATTCTTTTTCATCAAATTTGAAAGATAGCCCATTTGTTTTTTTTAGAAACATATTATAGTTTTGTAAAATAGTACAAATGATATATAGATGTAAGAAAAACAAAATTATATAATATAAGCTTTATAAAATGATTTTAAAAAAATATATAACTTACAAGAAAAGCTTTTTTTTAGTGAGCTCTTGCAGTTTATCAGGACTATTTCTACACAAACTGATAGATTTTCTATCTACTCATGAACTTGGACTATCTAGAAAAATTAACAATAAATAACATTTAATTATATTTTATTAACAAATGTAATAAAAGAATTAATTTATTTACCAACTTCAACTAAGATTATTCCATATTTTGCAGAAGGCATTTTGTGTAACTTTTAAATATAAAATTATAATTAGTTTCACTTTCTAGAATCTGACCAACATAGTAGAAATAATACTTTAAAAATAAATTACAGGCAAATAAATCAAATAAAATATATATAAGTGAAAAATAACAGTATTGCTAACTTATCTTGTGAGTAGAAACTTGCTTATTTTATACTTCATATTCATTAGGTCTGAAAACCTGCCAGAAAGAAAAATTTATTAGTAATTATGTTAGCCAAATCTAATGCCAGTTTTTTTTTTATAAAGCAACTCCACTTGGCATAAGTTCAAAACACTGATCTATTTTGTTATTTTTCTGGTAAAATTAAGCTCCTTATAATCATTGATCACTTAAGATAGATTTAGATCTGATGATCTTGGAAATGCAGAAATTCCTAATCCTTGCAACATATGAATTTGAATAAACTACTGATTAAGAATGCTATACTTATTACCCTTATAGTCTTTTTAAGCCCTAGTCTTATCACAAGATCACATATAAGGTAAGAAAGGTTTTAGTTACTATTTATTATTAGCACAACTTATTAAC
Organism: Cetraspora pellucida; assembly: GCA_910591915.1. Lineage (NCBI taxonomy): Eukaryota > Fungi > Glomeromycota > Glomeromycetes > Diversisporales > Gigasporaceae > Cetraspora > Cetraspora pellucida. The sequence continues at coordinate 5,027 of CAJVQA010008969.1, forward strand.
TTAATAAAAAATTGAATATGAGAAATTAAGGTAATACTATATAAAATTTAATTTGGGCTAGTCTTGATCTTTACGATTAGGAAACCATCATGAAACAATCACAGAAAAATTTATTAAATCCTTATATATGATTAGAAAACAATCATGGAAAGTTACAGTTTAATACAATAAAATTTATATATATGTCAGATGATAGAATGTAGTTGTATTAAAATAGTATACATATGTATTTTTGAAAACAAATCTACTCTTTTGAATATTCATAGCCTAGTATATTTTTCATAATGCTTATTCTAAATTTGTAAATACCAAATATATCAAATTCAGTCCTAAAAATCATGTTGCATGTTGATTAAATGTCTAATATATGCTTTATTCATTGTGTAAAATTCTTTTGATACATGACTGATATATATAAATATTTATGGATTATTAAATAATCTGCTTCTTAAAAACAAATATGAGGCTAACAATTATTTATAAACTATGTTGCAATATAGACAGCCTGAATTAATTATTATATATAACAAATAAGACAATAGTATCTTCATATATAACTTTTTTTTTCATTCTATAACCAAAATTTTTTATTGCAGAGCAATAGCTTTTTGAGCCTATTGATATTCTATTTTTTTATACTAAACTAGATTACCTTCATGTTGATAAGATGGTCACTTAAGTTATTCACATAGGTTTATGGACTTCAACAAAGCCATAATAGTCCTATACTTTAATAAAGGTGATTTGTCTGATCTATGAAAATATACAACCTAACTGTATCTTTAATATATAGTTTTCTTAGATGTAGTTATAGCTTTTTGAGGCAGGCCTAAAATCTAACTATTACCTTTTTGCAATTTACTTCTTCTGATAGTCATGCAAAAAATTTTGTTTTTATTAAATGATAGGGCATCTGACTTCATTTTTTTTATGCTTATGAAAACCCAATTTTAGAGGGCATGATCATTAACTATCATTGTCCATGTAGTAAGAAAAGAAAGACCAAATAAGCTTCCTGCAGTTTAGTCTACTAAGCTATATAATAAAAATAGTTTAAAAGTATTTATCTCACTTTTATTATACTTCTATAATAGTTATACAAAACTTTTTTCCTATATATATTTTTTCTATACACTATTATAGTGAGAAAAGGAAGATTACAGGCTTCACACAGTTTAGTCCACTAAGCTATGTGATGAAAAATAGTTCAAATATATTCATTTCACTTTTTATTTATTATACTTCTTTCTGAAATAGTTATGCAAAAAATTTCATCTTTATTAAGTAATAGAACCTCTGACTTAATATATTTAATCGATATTTATTCATTATAATATCTCTTGCAAAAATTAAATTCAGAATTAAGGAAGTATTAAGTTAATAGAATCTAATAGGTCTAAATTTCTAAATTTGATATAAATTACTTAATTGTTAAATATGATCTATACAGATAAATGTCCAGTTTAAGGATATTGAATGAAGAAATAACTGTCAATTTTTAGTAATCCACAAAGGTGAAATATTATCTGATTGAAAGACCTGAATTTGAGATTAGTTGATTAATTATAAGAATAATAATCATTTAACTAATAATAAAAAGTAATATCTTATTATTAGAAAAATAAAATATTTATGAGAAGGTGATCTCAGCCATGCTGTAGGCATAAATATAGCAATATGTTATTCATGCAACAAACTAGTTTACTCTAAAATAGGATGTAGGTATGGGTATAGATTTTATCATTTTATGGATGAGCATTGAGGCACAAATTGCACAAGAAATGCTTATTGTGATATTAGTTATAAAGACTATATAAAACTTAAAAGCAGATCCAAAGTTAGCAACTCCTACTTCAAAAAAGAAGCAATTTATTGTTATAAATTGTGGATGCAAAATGCTATCAGAAAAGTTAAACATGCAAGAGAGATTGAAAAAAAAATTCAAGCTATAAGGATTATACAAAGAAAATTTATTGAATATTATTACTGACTCTCTGACCTTTGTGCTATACATTTAGTTAAGCATTATAAACTCTTATAGGAAATTAGTAAAAAAACATATCAAATTAACAATGTATAGCTTAATTTATTATAACATATATCTGTTTATTTGATTTATTAATATAACTTTTTTGCATAAAGTTGTTGTCTACTGTTTTTCTAATGCTATTTTTAAGATCACAATTGGGTAGTGCATGAAGTAAAATAAAAATCTATAAAGTGCATACTATAACACTATAGACTTTTTATTTTGATTTTTCAGGTTCAAAATTTGTAGGCTTAGCAGATAATGCATTTTTTATTGCAGAACAATAGTTCTTTGAACCTATCTTGCATTTTTGCTATAACTTTATCTTTTTTTGCAAATCTAGTAGAGTATTAAACTTTAGATGAATTGCAAATAGATCATCTTCAGGCCTATTTAGATCAAATATAATAAATTTGCATTTGTGTAAGTAGCTGTTAATAACCATTAATGCATTTTTTATATCATCTGTATATCTATAAATAATTTTAGAAACATCTTCATATAAATTACCAGAATTAAAAGGTACTAAGTAATTAGCATTTTCATGTATAAATATAGTGATTTTATGATATTTTTGTGCCACAAATATATATGAAATATTTTAATGTTACTTATTTCCAAAAAATTGGCCAATTCGATTCTGTATATATTCTGAAGCAAGACACAAATCCTCAAAAACAATTGCTGTACTTCATTCAAGTGAAATGCTTTTATACTAGAGATTTTTTCTGGTAATATATAACTAAATCATATATTTTTATAGTAAGGTGCTTTTGAGTCTTTTGAAATTATGCTATACATATATCTAATGAATGCCTATTTTGGCTTGTTAGAATAATAATTACAAACTATTAAATCATTACAAGAAATATATCTCCTATCACCTTTTTTTCCTTTATATATATATTTAGCTTTATCATTAAGAAAAAGATTTGTTAAGATATTAGTCTTACCTGATCTACTTTATCCTGTAACTATTATTCTAAAGAGCCATATTGGACTAGCTAGATAAGATTAATAATGAAATGCAACATGTTTATTAGCTTCATTTATATCTATAAGAAATAGTTTCATAGAAGGTATTTTTGAATTTTTTTATATAGCAGATTGAGAATCTATAACTCTGTTTTCTATATACTGAATAAAAATTTTCTTCTTTTTTGATTAGATGAAAAATATTCTTGTATATATATCAAATAACTTATTGTTATTATAACAAAAACAACAAGCTTAACAATGAGAAGAATATGATACTTATAATTAACCAAAGCTTTGTTAGCATCTAATATTGTAACAGGTAATGCTTCAATCTTTCTTATTGATATATTATTATTCTTTATCTTAGATATAATATACTCTGGATTTATTTTGAAAGAAATGTTACTTTGTACCTGCTCATTATTTATTCACTTCTTATTAGAGATTTCTGATTCTTTAACCATATTATTATTTAAACTGATTAAAGTTTGTTAAGTCAAAGGTTCTTAGATATCTCTATCTATTTGACTATTCTCTGTCTTAGGCTTATATACAAAATATTTTGCAAGAAATAAAGTGTTCAGATCCTTTGGTGAAAACTGTATAACTGATATATTATCATCATTTTTTCATCTGTTTTATCTTTGATTTTGACTTGTTCTGATAATAATCTATTACAGAGCAATAGCTCTTTGAGTCTAGTTTCTAAGAAGCATATCTCTAAATTTTTTTAGCCAAATCATTTTTTATTAGTTCTAATTCACTATTTTTTAAAGTTAATATATTCTTCATATATTTTAATTCACTATTTTTCAAAGCTAGATTAGAATTCAAGGCAGATAATTCGACTCTAAGATAATTAATCTCAGATTCTTTCATAAATGAGTTTTTCTGGGTTAAAAATAGTCTCATCTTTGATGCTTTTATCTTAGACTGGAAAGCCTTCATCTTTTTTAGTTTTGTATAAATCTTGTCTTTATATTCATTAAGAGAAATATCCTTGTAAATAATCTGAAATGTTAGAGTATCTAACTCTGAGTGCAATTGCTTAACCTTATCTATAAGTTGGTAGATATGCTTGAAAAGTTTCTTTTTATCTTTATTAGATCGATTTAAATCCTATTGTATGCACTTATTGTCTTTATCCAGACAGATCATTTGTTAACAAATCGATTGCTATACTCTATAGCAATTTCTTTATTTTGATTTATGCAAGTAAGCTGATTTTCAAGTTCTGTTCAGCTGAATGGGTATCAATTAGATAGAATACTCCTGAGTTTATTACCAGATACCAGAGCTATCCTAGCATTATCTCATTTAGCATATGCAGATTTGTCATATAAATTTACTTAAAGATAGATATATTTTTTTTCTTAGTAATTTTCTAAAATAGCATTGAAAATTTTTTGGCAAAAGTGGTTAGTATAAATTATTTATATATATATTTTTTTCTTCAAATGTGAAGAAAGAAAGCCAGAATCAAACTGATATCAAACTAATAATAAATCAGTTTAAGACAAATATAATATTTAAACTATATACATCTTAACCCTATTTGAATCATGATTATAGCAAGCTATATGATAAAGAAAATGAATTTTCTTTATATTTCAAACTAATATCAAACCAATCTCAGACCAATACCAAATAGGTTGTGAATAAATTTTTTACAAATTTTTTATTGATATCATGTAAATTTATTATTAACAAATTATAAGTAAAAAACTATTAATTGTACTCATAAATTTCTTAGATCAGATGCTATCTGCTTGTCATCTGAAGCCATTAAAGAAATCAAAAATGCTCAGAATAATATTCCAATTGCTCAATATATTATATATAAAAAATATCATATAGAGACAATAACATATCAAAAAATTAATTTAGCTCGGCAACTCTTTTTGCAGATCACTTATACCAAATTTTTGCTAAAAACATTTAATTATTCTCAAGTATTTTACTAAGTTAACCTTACTTGTACCCTTAAATAAAGTTGTTCAGCACACTTTTCTGCTCCTGGGCGGCTAAGTTTAAAGTTTTAATAATACTTGGCCATTGAGAAAAGTTACAAAAACCAACTTTTTGTTTTTGCCTATTTGCTCAAAATTTACTAATTAAATATATTCTGTTAACTATTAGTATTTTGTTAAGCTCATCAAGACGAACATTTTGATATATATTTCATCTTAAACAGACAAAAACTCATCAATTTATCAACAAAAAGGCAAAACCTAAAACCTGTCTTTACAGGTTTTTTCAAAGGCAATCTTAGGAAAATTTGCAGAGGTGCACCGGAAATTTCACTTTTCTGATATCTATTAAAATTTCCTAACTGACCAATAGCCTTCTACTATAATTTCACACTTTTCAGATCTTTCCTAAACAAGTTAGAAATCACAAAACGACAAAAATTTTTCCAAAAAACCTAGTTCTAGCAATTTTTAGTACATTCAAATTTAGGCATTAGTACAGGCTACACAAGGTTATACAAGCTACTATAACCATAGCAGCTCTAATAATATATTTAAAAAACACAAATATTAATTCTGTAATATTATTATTTCTAATTTACCTTGAAAAGAAAACAAACAAATCTAGTTTTTAAACTATCTTAGTTTAATTACAATATGCCTACTCTTAAAGCTTCAGAACCAGACTTTGTCGATCTTGACTATTTCTATGAAAACTTTCCTAAAAGCTTTGGCATTAGAGTCTATGAAGAGACTTTACTAATCTCTTGTCCAATTCCTACTGGCAAGCAACCTAACAACTGCTTTAATATCGAACTTAGAGGCAATACCAAATGCTGTCACTACATTAAAGCTTCTACAACTAGCAGCATTGTTACTTGCATTTGTGGCAAGTTCCATACTAACTTTCTCTTACAAAAAAATCTAACATATGAACAAACCGAATTTGGACAACTTACTAAAAAATCAAAAGACAAAAAACAAATTGCAACAAACATTACTGACTCTACCGAATTTATTCCATTATCTTCTACTGCATCTCCTTCACCATCTACACATCAACATATTTGTCTTACTTGTAATCAACCCATCACTTATAAACTAACTAATAACAAACATTATCTAGCAAATGATACCTTGCTCTTCAATGACAAACCTATCATAAATCTTGTATTGAAAACCAACTTAATTCTCAACAAGGTTCTTTCAAAAAAACTCAACAACAATCTCCTAGCAATACTACTTTATTTGCTAATAAACTTTGACAAACTCTTACTAAGCAACAATTTCAAAATCCAATTACAAAACAACACTCTCAAAACCCACTTATTTTTCAACTTAACCCTCTTACACCACTCAACAATAACCAAAATGATGGAGACATCAATATGGATATTGATGATACTACAACAACTACAAAATAACAACAATAACAACAAAACCAACAACAACAATAACAACAACAACAACAGAAACAACAACAATCTCAACAAAACCAATCTTTACCTCCTAATACTAAAATCAAAGCTAACTCAACATATGACTGATTAACCAACTTTTCAATTACAACTGAAATAGAAAATAATACAAACTGCAAACACAACTCTCTCATGACCTATTTAACTTTCTTAAACAACATCTTTTTGACTTCTATCCTGGAAAAGAAATTAAGCTAGCTACTAAAAACAAAAAAGCTTTTATAGCTAGCTTGTATCATATTATCTGTCAAATGGCTAGAAAAAGACCTAAATTCCTTTCAGATATTATCTTCAAAACTAACCCAGATATTGATCAAGAGGCTACAATTCCTTTTGATATTTTAGAAGAAAGTCTCAAAAAACTTATCTATAAATTTACTATCATCCTATTCACCAAACTTAACTATCCTGAAATCTTTACATTATCTGCTACTATTCCTTCATATAGGATGCAAAACCACCTACAATTTTGTATCAACATTGTCAGAATCTATCTTTATTTATCTAATAACTACCAATCTATCAACTATATTAAATTTGCTGATGACATTAAACTCAGACCCAAAAGGTTACAGTTAACTCATCAGTAACAACAACTGACAAAAAAAAACAATATTTGAATATTAAAATGGATAATAAATTCAATATTCACCTTTTTTTTAGCATTTCTAAAACTCTATTTCTTGAAAAGTATAACATTCCATCACTTAACAACTCTGTAGACCATTTTGATGAATAGTTCAAAAAATTCTTCCCCTTATATAATCGACAATTTACTAAACCTTTTAATGAAACTAAAGTCAAAAATGCACTAAGGCTTCAATTTTGACAACAGTTTATTAAACATCTCAAAGAGCTTCTTCCTACTAAAATCTCCTTTACTGAAGCTCACAACCTTTAACAATAATGTAACAAGGCTATTCAACATGCTAACTATTACATTTACACTTGTACTAACTCTGACTGTATACATCTTGACAAAACAAAGCTTAAAGAAAAAGAAAAAGCAAAAGAA
>CAJVQA010008970.1:0-12491 GCA_910591915.1 Cetraspora pellucida
TAAAATTAAAAACTTTGAATAGAGTATACTTTGAAAATGTTCTATAATACAAGGAGGACTGCATATACAAAGAGTTTAAATAGACAAGACCCCTAGTCAGCTTGCAGGTATGGCAACTAGTGTAGAACTTATATAGCAATGTGTAAGCAGACTACTTGAATTAGGCACCAAAAGTACATATATGGCTAGTTGTAATATACAATGTAAGGTGAGCCTCTGGTGGTATGCCATGTTCTAATATACTTGAATAAAAACATTGCATCTCCAAGATAGAGACTTTGACTAAAAAAAAAAAAATTATATCTTATCTATAATAACTTAGATGAGTTTTAACTACTTTAATAAGTTTAGATTATAAATAAATTCTTTTTTCTATTTGAGCTTTTATTTTAATATATAATTTTTATTTTTATTTATATTGGTATAAATAGTAATAACTTTATAAGTTTTATTATAGTAGTTTAATAATTAATCAAGGTTACAAATAAATATATTAGCAATTGCATATTAATAATCTATATTATTACTATTTTATATTACTAATAAAATATAAAAAACTTTATTTTAATACAAAAAAAACTAATTTGTGAATTTTTTTAATCTTTTAAAAATGTTATACATAATAATTTATTATATAAATAATATTTTAAGATGATTAATTATAGCTTCTGTAATAATATTGTTTTGAATTTTTAATATAATTAGTTAATATTCATGTAATATATAATTTTTACTAATTTCTAATTATAGTTAACTTTTTAATCTTTTTATTTTAAAAATAAAAAAATTCAAAAAAATAGAATTACAGAATTATAAATTTAATTTAGAACCAATTTTTTTTATTTTAAAATTTCTGTTTTTAAAAGTAATTTTATTCAAGTTATTATAAATACTGAAATCTTTAGAACCTTTTTTATATAGAAGATTACAACTAGTCATATATGCATTTTTGATATTTAATTTAAATAGTCTATTTATATATTACTATATAAGCTATATACAAGATGTCATATCTGTAAACTAACTATAGATTATATTTATTTAAACCTTTTGCATATACAATTCAACTTGTATTATAGAACATTTTCAAAGTATACTCTATTCAAAGTTTTTAATTTTATCAATATTTTTAAAATTATTTTATTTTTGATAAAATATTTACTAAAATTTTTTATGTCCTATATAGCTAATCTAGTTTATATAAAATGTTATAACTAGACTAACACTTGCAGTTAAAAATATTCTGCTAAATTGTTATTATTATACTATTTATACTTTTGTAAAATTTACTAAAATATTAGTATTTATATTTTTAGTATTTTTTTTTTACTTTAAATCTAATTACTAATTCAAATAACTTAATAGACTTGTTTTTAAGTTCTTGATATAAAATTAAAGATTTATTTTCTAGTAAATTCTGACAACTTAATTAGTTATATGCTTCTCTATACATATTTGTTATTTAATTTAATTTATTTTTTTTGAAACTTCTATTAGTCTAATAATACTATCAAAAGTTTATATTACTTCTTCATTTAGTATTTTCAAATAGAATTCTGTTTTTTTAGTTTCTTAGCTTTTAATGTCTGATAATCTTATCAGAAGTTTGAACTAAAATTTTATACAATATTAGTTTTAATATTTCTTTATGTATATATGATGTTATACTTTATATAGATGTCTTAAACTCTCATTTAAAATAAAATTACAAATACAACCATCTAACCAATATCAAAACAGTCTGCTATAACATATATATAATTTTCAAATTTTATTTTAAATGAAATTTGAACACTAAACATGTCACTTGGGATTAACAACTTACTAACTACTCCAAGTTACCATACCTCTTTTAGAAAGAATTTTTATTTAATAGATAACTATAATTTTATTAATAAAATTTAAGTAATCCTGATCAAATTTTTAATCATTACTCTTAGTCAATCAAAGTCAAGAATCTGCCAAGATAATTTTATTGTAATAGCTAAAGTTAATCTTCAAGGTGTGACTCAGAACAACTTTTAAACAAGCTCAAAAAAGCTCACTAATCAGCTCACTTTGTAAAATTAATCAATACACCTGATCTTGAGATAGGTATCATCAAACTATATAATATTTACAACATATATCAACCAGAATAAACAAAGTCATGTAGAACAGCTATCCATGAAGTTTAAGGGCAAAAGATCACAATTTACTCCGCCCAACACAATTGGGTTGAAGATTTAACACCAGATCAATATAGTGGGCTTTCGTTGTGATTGGCCAATTTTGTAGAACATCTGTGATATCATAAAAATTTTATTGATTAATCGAAAATTTAAGCTTTAACTAAATTGTCACGAATAAAGAAGCTTCTACGTATAAAATAATTTTATCTTTAAACTTAAAACTTTAACCTTGTCACAGATAAAATTCTAACAAATCAAAAATTTTTATTAAAGAAAAATTTCTAACATACACGAATAAAAAACAGAACCGAAAAAGAATGACCCAAATACGAAAAATACAAGAAATAAATGTTTATCACTATTCTAGAATGCTGATGACTAATAAAGAAATAATCCAAAAAAACACTCAGTACTTGCTCCAATATCAAACTGTTCTTAATTGTTATATAGTTACAATGCACGTATTGTTAGACTAATCTATTTTTGGAAAATGACAAAAGTCGAAACTAAACTCGGTGAAAGTCGAAACTGGCGAAACTCTACCGAAACGGAGAACTCCAGCAAAATAGCAAATCTTTGGCAAAACCCCTAGTAAAACTGAAATTCCTGGAGAAAGCCAAACACAATGAAGATCAGATATTCTAAGGCTTTGAAAAAATTGAACCATCAAAATATTTTGCATGTGGCTATTAAGCACAGCATGTGGCTTATAATATACAGAAGCAATAAACAAAGTAATAGCCTTTCGTTTGTATTCGAGTACTATTAAGCCTGAAATCCTGTTTCTTTTTTAGTAGCGCTTATCTATGTATTAATATTATTCATGTAAAATAAAACTTATCTAAATATTTAAATAAATTTATTGTTATATTGTTAAGATTTCTTCTCTTTAATATTTCATTGTTCAGAACTTTAATTAAATTCTATACATAAGTACGTAATTTGTTAACATTATTATTACTGGCAATTCTTTTCGCAGTTCTTCAATGTGTGCCAGGTTGGTGGCACATAAGCCACAAAGATCTGACTGCCACGTGTGAATTTTCAATATGAATTTACGATCTTTGTCAGTACCGATACTGTAAAAATAACGATAACGATAATTTCATATTTTATTTAACGAATTATAAAAGAAAGTTGTTAAATTTATCAATTATTAAATTTAAACTTTTGTATTGTTAAAAAATATTGAAACAGCAAATTATCAAAGTAGAAATTTATTGAAATAAATTTTTTTTTTTTAATACAATAAATCAATTTAATTGATTGTTTAAAATATTTTTTCCCAAATTATGCTCTTTTTTATTGTGCTTCCTTTTCTTCCGACTTGGAATTGCTTGAGAATCAAGATTTTCTTTACTTTTTCTTGCTTTAGCATGCGGCTTTCGTCTAGTGCCACCAGAACTTTCAGAATTGCGACGTTTGGTAGATTCAACTTGAACACGTATCATAGCACCGCTTTTAATATGGGTTGGATCTGCATTACTGTTATAAAGAAAAGAAGATAGCCAGGCAAATGATATTGCTTTTGATGTATGGTACCGTCTAGTAAATTTGTCCAATGCGGCACGAAACTGCGAACCACCATTTTGATAATCATTCCTAATTTCTTCTAGGAAAGCATTGAGCGTAGTGTTATTGATTTTCTCGTTCATATTAATTTCTTTGTTCATATCGATTTCCTCGTTCATTTGGTTTAATTCACTTTAAAAAATAAAGTAGTTAAGTTTCATATTTTACTTTAATATTTATAATTTAAAAGTAAATACTAACACCTGTTCATAATATGAAGATTCTGATAAATGCTGATTAGACGGTTCTGCTTGCGAACGTTCTTGTATATTGATAGGTTCTGTATGCAGTGAAGCATAAAAAGAACTGTTTTTTGCAACTTTACCTAATAAATTAATATAAAATTTCTTAGTTATAATATTTATTACACTATTTCAATTATAATTTATCTCACCAAATGCAATATATGTAAAGACCATACGGTCATCAGGAGTTAATGATGGGAAAAAGTTCAATATTCGAATATAAAACTTCATTGTGACCGCACCCTGATGCTTGCAGGGCGCCCCGTTCATACCAACTGGACATGTGCATGTTCCAATTTCACTATTAACAATATAAAAAAGATTATATTGACTTGTGCTTAATACCAAGAATTCATTTTCTACACTAGTTTGTTGAATAAAATTCACATCAACTGTCTCCCAACCGGGACACATAAATCGTTTTGTAACTTGAAAATAATCTGAACGTCTATGTGCAAAACTAAGCAATCGTCAGCGATAAAAGTTTTCCATATTAAATATTATATACTGAAACACTTGCACAGGATTATATGCCTGTGTTCTCGTGAAAACAATATCTTTCAGAATGCCAAAGCCACGTTCGACATAATTGTTAGTGTTATTTCCCCGAATGAGCAAATTTGTATGAAACGCAAGAGCCCAAAAACAGCGATGACCCCACAAAAGCTCAAAGTGCTTTTGTAATAATGGATATAAATTATAATATTCATGCTTAAATTCGTGATAATATTGCTCCATTTTTAAAAAATCGGGTGCGTAAAGAATTTTTTTCATTTTATTCATTACAGATACTCGATCTTCTTTAATAATGTGATGTTTTGAATCATGGACCCATCTCCAAAAAGCTTGCAAGACATGGAAAGTGCATAATAAACGAATTCCCTGCGGCCAGCACAGTTCTAACGCATTGCGTTCAGCACTTGAATCGTCAGTGAGTATAACTGCTGGTCCTGTTTCCGGTCCACGCCCATAGAATGCATATGGTGGAAGGATCGTTTTTAGTAAGTTTAACTGAAATTGTTTATTTATTAGTCATTTTTCAATGAAATTATTTTAAAAAAGGTAAATATTATATTAATTACCGCCTTCTCCAAAGTAACTTCAGATTCATCGGAAGTTACTAGTAATCCAAGAGGAAAGGCACCAATAGTGCAACTTGTGTAAAGTAAGGTGACAGAGGTATTAAGCGGGTCAAATGATGCGGACGAATCAATGTAGCATAATTCACCCGCTTGTCGAATCTTCTCATGTGCTCGGCACATTAGTCCAGTTACGATACAAAGAATAAATGCTTTTCCGGTATTTGCATTATACTCCTGTAATGCCGCTTTACCATTTCCTGAATTATTGTACTCATTAATTAATTCTTTTAGACGATTAAACATTTCTACACCATTATGATCTCCCAATGCAGTTTTACGATAGTGATAAAATAATTTAGAGACATAATTATAGTCTGGATTAGTAGATCGGTCTGCAAGTAATTCAAGTAAATCACTATCATTTGCGACACGAAGATGAAGCTCATCTTCATAAGAGTAAAGTGCTGATGCGGGGGAATGTTCATCATTAAACAGTTTTAAATATTTTTCTCGCACATCATCATTTACATGTCTAAAACTTAATGATTCGGCTGAATCAATTATATGGTTATGGATAAATTTAATATTAATCTCTAACGGATGATCAAGTTCAAGACGCCATCTTTCTAACCGCAGGTGAATGCTTGCATTGCAGTTTATATTCCGAGCCTGGAGTGACTGTGGATTCTTGGTTTTACGATTGCCTTGTTTTTTTTTAACTTCATTACTATGAATGCAATGCCGCTTTTCTCGAAAGAGTACATGACTTCCCTTTACATTGTAACCTTTGGTTTGTGGCATTGTGGTCTTTGATTGTAATTCGAAGGCATGAAACCATTCTTGTACCATTCCTTTATTATCGACATTCACAAATCCATCAAATTCGAATTGCGGCATTTCAAAGTTTTCAGCGGTTCGATATGAAGGTAATTCATTGAAGTTTTTTAATATATATGTGTATGATTTAGGAAGTACCAACTTTAAAGGTTCTGGTAAATCATCCCAGGTATGTACCTAAAATAAGTGTTTTTTTTAAGAAAAAAAAAAAAAAAGATATGTATATAGATATATATATATATCAAAAAAAAAAAAAAAAAAAAAATATTTAAAAGAAAAATTATGTTCGTTTAAAAAATTCTTTTTCGCTTCTCATAAATATAAATATTAAAGAACATTTTCTTTACTGTTTCACGAACCTCTGTAGTCTCCATAAATTAAGGAAAATGTTGCAATCGAAGGGCGTAGACAATGTACCGATTTGGTTGAAAAAAGGAATAAGTCGATTAAAAAAGAACTTTATTATTAATTATATTAATCAATTTATTGTGTCATCTGTATGTACGTATGATTTAAGTGTAGCAGTTAGGAGCTAATTTGATCAGAGTTACTGATCGGTGTGGCTTGTACGCCATCAACCTGGCACACATTGAAGAATTGCAAATAAAAAAAAACTTATCGAATTGGCAAATATTCAGAATTTATGAAAAACAGCTGTAAGCATAATTTAGCCAAAATTCGTAATTTCACTCCTGCGCGTTATTTCTTGACAATACGGTAAGAAATGCATATGATTAGAATCAATGTAAAAATTTGCTAATCCATAAAAAATAAAGCCCATAGAGAATAGTATACATACCTATAAATAATTAAGACACTCTAAAGCTTTAATTACTTATAAAAACCTATTTCGTTATGGCCTTGGTTAAGGACTACATGTTAAGTAAGATTCTTGATGTAGTAATATATCAAGTAAGATCCGAAGATCAATACCCGTGTCTCATTATGTAAAGGTTTGAAAGACTACGTGTTAAATAAAATCCAACAGATTGTATATAGGTTCGAATAGGCTTGCACTTTATAAATGCGTGGTATTAAAGACCTGAGTAAATTACGATCATAGATCATAATTTACAATATCTATATATTAATCAGGACAATGATGGATCCAATATAATTTTTTTCTTTTTTTAGAATAAGATTAAAAGAATGGTGGTAGATCTCGAAAGAATTTCCCGTAATCATTGCAAGGTTTTCTGACAACTACGATGATGATGTGAACGAGAAAATAAGTGATAACAATGAGTGTGACTATACTACAAGCAAGGAGACTGAAGATATAACTTGCCTGAAAAGCAGCACAATAAAGCAATTTCACATATGATCACCTGCGGTGACAATTAGCAATGCAAATCTTACGTTTTTGATACTCCTGCACTATATTAGAGTATGTTTAGGTGTATCAAAAAAGTAATTGCAAGAGTATCAAAAACGTAAGTTTTGCATTAGCAATACTCTTAAATGATCTACAAATAGTAACAAAATTTTCAAGTGAAAATTTTTATTATATAATTGGCTTTCAAAAATCAAATAATATTTTTTTTTATTCAGTATACGTTGTACTTCAATTTAGAATTTAATCTAATATAAAGTCTATTCAAACGTAATACAGTAATATTTAATAATGTTAGAAAGTACTCTAAGGCATATAATAAAGAAAAAAGTCAAATATTTCTACATCGAATTTTAGGGAAGTATGAAATTTATAACACCGTACCAACACTTTTCTGTGATATCAAAACTAAACAATACTTTTGTTCCTTTGTTATTCTTTTCTATCTTTCATTTTCATTTGATCAGCTATACAAATCATCGTTTTTCCGATAAGAACATCTCTTTCTTGACGATAACTCCCAAGCTGCACAATTCTTCCCAATTTTTTCAATGCTAAACGATGATTTTGCATTGCTGATTCCCTTAAATGTTTTAATGCGATCGCATACCTATCTCCGTTAAATACAGCTGGTCCATTTAGCAGGATATACGCGTACCAATATTGCGCATCCGGATGCTGTAATTCTGATGCTTTTTTGAGGTATTTCATACTTGTTTGATCATTCTTTTTAACATGATATCCTTTAAGATAATAAAATCCCAACCAAAAATTTGCATGTGAATCATCAGAATGAAGGTTGTACCATTCATTAAATGTTTCCCATGCTTGTTTGTGTTTCTTCTTTTGGTGATATTTAATACCTTCTTCTATTTTATCTGATCTGGTAGGATATTCACCAGATTGGCAACGATTTTCAAATTCCAAATATTTTAATATTGTATCATTTGATGGCCCTGTATCTACAATACTATCAAAATAGTCATCATCATCTGCATCTTGGTTAGAAAAATATATAAAGTTTGGTTTATTCAAATATTCGTGGATTGTTCTCATATCGGGACGTAAAGACGGATCTTGAGACCAAGAGTTTTCAATAATTTCATGATATTTTGCCAGTATTCCATCTGCAGATGTAAGTTCTGGACGGCTTCCACAAAGTACTTGATTTGTAATTTCATCTTCCGAAATAAAGTCGGCAAAAGGTATGTTTTGATATTCAATTGCCCACATGACCAGCGCGAAACTTTTTAATATAAACATAATTATTATATTTTTTATATTTTACGTAAATTGAATTAAATTCATTAATTCATAAAGTTAAATAAAATATTATTAAAATTACCTATATACTTCACTAGCTTTATCGTATTTTTCGCCGCGAATTCTCTCTGGTGAACTCCATCTAAAATAAATAAGTCATTAAAAAAAATACATACAATATATGTATTTATTTTTCCGATCAAGTTTTGGTAAATTACCTTGAAGTACTTAACGCTACTGACGATGATGTCAATATTACCGGAAATTCTTTAGCAATTCGGAAATTATACAGTCTAGGATGTAAATTCTTATCCAATAATACATTGTCACTAATCGTAAATTTAAGAGATTTAATTAATGGCATATCAATATTATATTACGATATTATATGATACTAACGTTTTAACATCATAATGTAAAATATGTCTTTCATGACAATAATCCAATGCACTAGCAATTCCACGTGCAATTGACAATTTGTCTGCTAAATCAAGGTCTGGATGATCTTTAAGGTAGGTTTGTAAGTTATAATCTTCCCAATGTGAAATTACGGAGAAACCAGTGGGTCGACGACAGTATCCAAAACTTAAAAATAATAAGAAGAATAATAATAATATATATATATTAATTATTTAATAACATTCATATTATAAATTCATCAGAAAAAAGTCCAAACTTACAATTCAAGAATATGAGAACATTTACGAAGATCATGCATAAATTTAATTTCATTTTTTAATTCATAAAAAAGTTCATCATGATATTGACCAATAGTCGTTTCAGCAACTTTAATGCATCCTAAATAAGTTCGTTGAACTATATGATTTTTACTTCCTCTAACCATTTCACCATTTGAAAGATGATCCTCAGCAATCTCACATTCATATTGTTCAAGTTTTCTATGAGGAATCAGAATGAATTTTGCAAAGGCCATGACTTTATTTTTAATTAGGTACCAATAATTTTGCTTGGTTTTCCAGTTTTCGATTTCATTTTTTAATTCGTTATCCGTTCGATCTAATTCGTCCATTAGACGAATGATTTTTCCACGAGCCTATTTATCATTATGTAGAAATTATTAATAAAATGACATTCGTAAAGAATTTATATATCAAAATTAGTGAATTACGTACCTCAATCTCATCGTTACAAACATTATAACCGATAAAAAGACCGGTCTCCCAGAAACAATTTTTAAATTTTTGGAAGGTCTCAGACTCTTCGATAAATTCTTGGAATCTATGATTAACTATTGTTTTATCATCATTTTCATTTGAGGATTCGTTAGAAGGTGAATTATTAATGAACATCAATCTATAAATTTCTTTCAAAGTATTTTGGCTACGTTTAGCAACATCTAATCCATTGGCACATAAATCTTTATAATTTTTTGAAGATTCGAACTCTTTTATGGCAAATATTAATGACTTTTCTGCGATCGAGAGATCTTTACATATTGATAATTGTAAATTATCATTTTGTGGTAGTGTGCTATCAAAAAACCCACTTTCTCGTTTATCTAGAGAAGTCATAATGTTTTTCAATTTGGGGGGATAGAAATGTTAAATGATGCTTCTATACTTTTTATTTTAAATTCTACTCTGAAAGATATAATCTAATGTTAATGTTTGAAAAAAAGAAGAAAGCCAAAAAACGACTCGGACGTTTAAATAAGTTTGATGGTCTCTTTTTTTTTTTTTTTTACTAGTTCGATATGTAAGTACTAAATTACAGTTTAAATCGCATTAACTTAATTCTTATTTCACAGAAATCAGGGCATATATTATAATATTCCAATTCGTTTACACAATGTTAATTAAATTCCTAATTTATTTCATTATAGACCAAAATCGAATGTGTGGAACGTACAAGACATGTAAGGTTTTGTTTTTGGAAATCATTTACTAGAAAAGGTTTCAATGAACATAAGCATTAGAAAAAGATTAAATGAACATAAGTATTAGAAAAGGATTCAATGGACATAATACTAGAAAGAACAAACACGATTTAAAACTAGTCGTTACAGCACTTAGAGAATCAAAAATCTGGAACAGGTTACATTAACTCCCCGATCTCAGGATTAATCATTAAAAAAATATTATCGATATAATATTCTTTGTAAATAAATAATAAAGTCGATGATTTTCAAATAAAATGACTAAAACTGGAGAAGCGCTCTGAATAATTTTTTGTGTACAATGATGCAGTAAAAATAATATTGAAACAGAAGGCAATTTTAATATTGAAACATTTACAAAATGTATACATTTGGGCCCAATTTAAGTGTGTATTAAAAGAGGGTGTACGTACACTTATAGATATGTATTCTCAGAACCAATGTTGGCCATATCCAACTTTATACGTATGATCAAGGTGGTCATAACGTATTAGTAAATTTTATAAGTCATAACAGGACATAAGGTTATAACCTATAATTGGTCAATAGGTCATAACAAGTCATATTCCAACACAGCAGCCATTACCTGTCCTAGATTTTCTATATGCGTTTTATACACGTGTAGCCAATTAATATGATACTCAAATCTGAAGATAAAGATAGCTGCCAAAGAGCTATGCATGCGTAATTGACAAAAAATAAGCACAAAATTTTACTTATCATGGAAAAACCTAAATTTGAACCTATAAGGCTATACAAAGTTAATTTTTTGGTTCTCAACTGGCCGGGCCACCTTTTCTAAAAATTAAAATTTTTTTTTTTACTTATAATTAAATTCTTTTGTCAATATACAAAAAAAAAAAAAATTTTTTAAAAAATTTTAACTGTGTAAAAAATTTTTATATATAGAATTTTTACCCGGCCTGCCGGGTGATTTTTGTTATTTTATGTTATGAGAACCAGAAAATCACTTTGTATAGCCTAATGTATAATATTATGAATTACTATAATTACATCTTGAATTTGTACCAACTTCTGCATGAATAAAAAATAAGTGATGGTTTTGGATGCTATTGGTCATCACGTACTAATCCGGTTAAAAAAAAACCAATACGGGTTACCTGCCAGTTAATTGTTAGCATGTCTTATGGGAATGCTGAAAAGCAAAAAGCATGCCCAAATCACATAACATAGGCGACCAATTATTGGCTAAAAATCAAATATTATTCTGCAAAATGATATATATAAAATAAATCTTTTGAATAATATTGTTATAATTAATAATTAGCATTTGGATGCTGTGCAAGTTTCCAAATATGATTCAAAAATTATTATTATTATTATTTTAAATATTAAGACGAGTACTTATGACCTAAGATTTTTTGATAGTACATTTTTTTTTCTTTTTTTTTCCTTTTTGACAATCTTGTCAAGATCTTTCTTTATATCTTTTATACTTCTTCTAAACTAATGTTCTCAATATTTAAAGTTATTGAACCTTAACCTCTTCTGGTCTGTGCTTTTAAACTTTTCAGAAGTAATTGTTGCATTGATCTTTGCTAGGATCAGAAAGTTTCATCAGGCTCTGTATAGACTAACTGTTACTATGAGTTTATATAGTATCTTTTATTATTAGACTTTTGGTCTTATATTATATCTCATGATTTTAGTTATTCTAAATTAAGTTCTAACTCATATCTATCACTGTATGGTTTCTTAACTATAGGTTATTTGCTATTTCTAGAAATAAGTTCATTCTTTGAACATTTCAAGTCCCTAGTTCTATAGTATTACAGTTTCTTATTTTAAAAATACATCTCTGCAATTGTCATTACTAGGATTTGAACCAACAGTCTTGTGATTTGTAATCTTAAAATATAACTGTTATATTATCGATTTTAGAGGTCTAATAGTATATACAGTTAATAGTTATATTATTTTTTTTTTTTTAAATAATAAGATAAGTACTTGCGACCTAGGATTTTATTGATAGTACATTCAGCTAATGGTTGCTTTACAACCACAGGGAGCAACTATAGAAAGAGTGTACAACTAGCCACTTGTACAACTTTAGTCATTGTCTAATTTAAG
>CAJVQA010008971.1:0-12490 GCA_910591915.1 Cetraspora pellucida
CATTCTACTAACTTTAAAATTATTCAACTTTTCAAACATCTCAGTATAACATTTACTTCTAATCCAACTTACAACATCTCACATACTATTCAAGAGGGCTCTATCTCATTAGAATCACTTCTCTGCTCACACCCTAAATACCTAACCTTTAAAAAACAACTTAAATATCATGGTATTCTATATTTAGATTAACTTATTACATTTGATAATTCATGTTTACTAAATTGGAAACACATTTCTCCTCATATTTACAAAATTTTAAAAGGCAAACAACCTCTCTGGTTTATCTATTTAGAAGACCAAGTTACAAGCCACTCCTATAATCATATACTATACTCATACTTACATCTACCTGACACTAACTACTATAGCTATACAACTGAACATTTTTTAACTCGTAAAAAATCCTGGATTATTATAGTACTTGACAACCAAATCATTACTGGTAAAGCCAAAAGACAACCTTCTCAATCTGGCACTGTGCTTATTACTCACTGGCAATATCAAATTGAATACAATTTACCTACTTATACCTACTTGCACCTATTTAATCAAAGGCATGTTCTGATTGTTCTCTTAACTTACATATAATCAATAACAAATGTACAATTGTTATTTCTACTAATCTCTCAACCCAATTCTTTGGTCGAGTTAATACAAATGACAAAACTCTTAACTTTAATGCCAATCATTTGGACCTTCTATACTCAGTTGCAATCAGACACTTTACCCAAACCCCAAGTCCACCCAATATTATTATTTCAATAAACTCAATTTCAACTATCTTTGAACTCTTATACTAACTAATAAACTCCAACAAATTACCAATTACAATACTAACCAACAAGAACTTCATTTCTATACTGATGGCTCTGTTATAAATTTGGGTACTTCTCAATGCTCTATGGGCGTTGGATAGGTCCAAGTTAATAATAATTCTATACTGCATACATTTCAGGTACAAGTTAAACTTTGGCCATGTTCATTCAAATCAGAACTTACTGCTATCCTATTAGCTCTTATTACTACCCCTAGAAACTGTACTGTAAATATATACACAGACTCTCAATCAGTAATTTCAAAATACCAAAACCTTTTAAATTCTTTTACTACTCTATTATATACACATACATCATACTTTTCACTTTGAAACACACTTGTCAACTTTATCAACTTATACAAAATTCATATTATCTTTCACAAAATCACTGCTTACCAAGATAATACATATAATAATTTAGCTGATCAACTTGTACATAACCATTATAATTTGCCATAACTTACTTTTATGCCATATAATATTTATAACCCAGCTTATACTCTTATTCTTGAGAACTTTTTTCTGGACTACTAACTCGTCACAGTATTCATACAATTTGTTATGCACATATTTACACACTATAGATCACTCAAAACTGCTTTCTTAAATAGAAAAAATTCTTAATCAAATCAATTGGCAAGCCACTTGGCTATACATCAACAACAATCAAAAAATTTCAAACTTCTTACATAGCTTTCAATTATCTACTCTTAAGTCCTTTAGAATTAAAATTTTATTGAATAAACTTCCTGCCCCACACACTCTACACAAATGCTACTACTCATATCCACCTACCTGTCACCAATATCAACACACCAGCTCTCATCTTCATTTGACAACTTGTTCATCTGATCAATTATTAAATAATCTTATAAATAAATTATTACAACATACTCTTAATACTACTACTCTTAACACTACTTCAAAAATCATAACTAACCTATATCATCAAATCAAACAACTAAACTGCATGTCCTGTCATAATATATCAGATCTACCTTCAATTTTCTCAACTCTATTAGGCTTAGTTCCAAATGATATCATCTACAAAAATATCTATAACACTTTGTACTAAATTCTTAATTCATCTTAATTAACAAATTTATCACAAAATTTGGATCACCTACTGTATTTCAAGATCTACAATTCATCTTCCTACTTCTAACTTATCTTTTAATTCTACTTCGCAATTAGTGCAAACTTCTTCTCTTAATACTATTAGCTCCAAGATTAATTCTTGGTATATACAATGGATTAAATATCAAACTAATCTCTCATACATTATTACTAACACCCAAATCTAGATGAGCCTTGGCCACTCCAGTTGGTTTAGGTTGCAGATAAATTAGTCTGAGTCTCTATTCTTACTATAATATTTTAAAAATAGATTTAAACTTTATGTAAAATCTCAGTTAAATATTCAATAAAGATAGAGGCATTGCTTCACCATTAACATTAAAAATATATATATATATATTAATATAAAATTATATATATTTATTAAAATTTATTTAATTAATATATTTATTTTATTAAAATAATAATAAATAATTCTAATTATAACTAATAATAATTATTATAAAATATTATATTTTAAAAATCTATTAGCTAACTTATATTAAGAATACTAAGTAAAAATATTTAAAAATCTTAAAAATCTATTTTAATTAAAATTTAAATCCTTTTTTTTTTCCTTTAAGCAGTTACACTAGTACTTTATTAAGATTCTTGAAACTAAATACATATATAATTATATAGAATTTCCTAATATTTAAGTCTAGCATCATTCAGTTACCATAATGGTACCTAAGTGCAACCTGTTGCACTATCCTAGTTAAAGATAGACTGCTCATCTAACTACTTAAAGCCATATCAGAAAGGTCTTCACCCTTTTGTAACAAGCATATTAATTGTCTTCCAAGCTTCTTTTTTTCTTTCAGCTTGTTTTTTCTATTTCTTTCTCTTTTTATTCCTCCTTTTCTTTTCTTTTTCTTTTTATTGTCTTTTCTTTTCTTTTTGCTATATTCTCTTCTGCCCAAATACCTTTTTTCATTTTACTTGTTATATTAACTTTTTTTTCAATGTTTGTATTTTTTCATATTGGATTTTCCATATTTGATTATAAAAAATATTCTATACTGTTTTTGTTACTATGTTGAGACATTTCTTTATTGCTTGCTTACTTAGCAGCTTATCAAGTCTTTCTCTTATTTCTATTGTTGTTAGCCCTTTTATTAGCACCTTTCTATTTAGAACTTCTTCTGCTTCTGTTTTTCTGAAAAGTGCTTTATATAATATTTGTGCTGAAATTTTGGTTTTTTTTTCTTCTTTAAACCTATTTCATGCTGTTGCTGTTGAAACTTTTTGTATTCATTTCTACATACTTTTTTGTTTATTACAGCTTGCTAAGTGTTCTTGGGTTTCATCTTCACCACTTTGACAGACTTGGCATTCTGTTATCATATATACCTCTAGTCTTTTTTTATTTAGCTCTACTAGTATCAGTAGGCTATTTATTACATACTTAATTGCAATAGCTCTTCTTGTACTTAGTTTTCTTGAGGTACAATGTACTTCTTTTGTTTTATTTATCTCTTTCCAAAAACTTAACCAGTTGTAATGTATGTGTTCTGTTTCTGGTTTCAGAATTCTGATCGAATTTATGTCTCTTTAATTGGCTTTTATTCTAATATTCGCAATAATTTTGCAGAGAAGTCTTGTAGGTATATTATTCTTTTCTTTTCCCACTCTAGTTAGTATTCTATTTCTTTGTATTTAAGTTTTTCTATTTGGATTACTTCTTTGCAGTTTGCTTCTTTTTTTGCTAAAAGATCTGCTCTGTCATTCCATCTGTCTTTACTATGACTTTTGACTATAGTTAATTCTATATTAGTGTTCTTCTTTTTGACTAGCTCTGTAATATTTAATATTCACGTTGCATTTTTTTTTCAAAATTTTCATATCATTTGTGCTTTGTAATGCATTACTAATATTTCTTATTATTACATTGCTATCTGTATGAATTTTTATGTTTTTTCCTTCAGGTACTGTTAGAATTGCTATCCATATTGCCATCAGCTCTTCTAAAGTTGCTGATGGCTATCCTTCTAGGCCTAGCACCAATTCTTCCTCTGACCAATTGTCTTTTTTTCCTACTTGCACTCATCTGATACCTATTATTTCTATATTGTTCTTTCTACCTTTTTTTTTTTTTTTAAATATTAAGGTGAGTACTTGTAATCTAGGATTTTATTTATAGTATATTTGGCTAATGGTTGCATTACAACCACAAGGGGCAACTATGAAGAAAGTATACAACTAACCACTTGTACAACTTTAGTTATTGTCTAATTTAAGTAGTCCACTCAAGGGTTCTATACTAGCTGTTATACCTGGAACCTACTTGTAAGTTCTCTATTTAATTACTTTATTTCTATATCCACTTACCTACTTTTGTCTACCAATGACCCTGACTGATGCTAGTAAAAATATGACATGGCCACTAGGTCTTTAAAGCAGTTCATTCATATAAGAAACCTTTGACCTTGTACTAAACCTTCTAGAATCTTCTGTATCCCATTCTTATAGCTAACCTGGTATCACTATGACTGAGACCAATACTGGTGATCAGGGCATACCATTAAACTGCTATGCTTTTGTAGAGTTTACCCCAATCCTGGTACTGACTTCACAACATATCCTTACTACTTTGGTATTTAATTCAAGTTCTATCTAGCTGCCATTCCAGATAGCCTAAAAATATAGAGTGAGACTGTATCTCTGGTTTACATGTTTGCCAGTATGTACTCTTTTCTTCTGAAACCCAGAAATTTTAGTGGCCTGGTTGGTTCATCTGGTCCCTTCTCAAAGACTGGCACATTTGCCTGGTTTCACAAGTTCTAGATCTGTTTCATAAGTCTAGTCTTTACAGCAATACCATTAAAGGTTTAGGTTACTTTTCTATTTAGATCTTCCAAGTGGGCTTCTGTCTTTCTATCTAGTTCCTGTAATTTACATGGCCTAAGAACTTATTTTGGGTTCACACTGTTTGGTACTGGTTTGAGTTCCCTCATACAATGTTGTACAAGTGCCTAGACCTTTCAGTCATGCTGATATAATACAGGTTATAGGTATCTTATCTTTCCAATTACAGAAGACAGTTAGCTGTAATATAAAAAGAATTGCAAATTTTCACTATCACTAAGATTTGAACTTTAGATCTGCCACTTGAGGTTGACAACCTATTCACTTCACTAGGTCACCACACCCTTCCACTTTTTTCATATAATGTTCAATCTGTATAAAAAATATAATTTTCTTTGTTTCTTTCTTTGTTTCTTGTTATGATCTCTATTAGCAGCTCTGTAAGCATATTATCTAATTCTTGCTTTCTTATTATTTCTATTTCTAATTTTTTTACTTGTTTGAGCCTAACTAATTCTTTTTCTTTATTTCTCTATTCTTCTATTGTTCTCTTTCTTTTAGTTGGTCTATTGTCATATTGATTCTATTGTTATTTTTTTCTATTATTGATTCTGAAATGGCTTTTATGTTGTAGTCTAGTTGAATCCACTTTTCACATCTATCTATTGTCTGTATTTGCATGTTTCTACATTCTTTGCACTTGCTTATTTCTGTCAATGTTTTCTTTTTTTCCTTGTGCATTAACCGATATTCAATTAAATTTTGTTTTCCTTTTTTCTTAGCTACTTTGCCTAGTTGTTGGTTATTCTTTAACCCATACATAATCCATTTTCTTCTTCTTTTGTCTTCTGACATTTTTGTCTATATGATCTTTAGTATTTGTATATTATAATTGTTTACTTTGTATTAATTGTATACTTCTCTGTTCGCTTGTATTATTAATGTCTTTTCTTAATTTTGTAGATCCATTTTGACTTTATTTCTTTACATAACCTTTCTTGAAGACTTTCGAGCTGTCTCCATGTAATCAGTTTTTTGCCTCTTGTATCTATTAGATGATTTAAATATATTAATTTCCAGCTATTTATTTTGGCACTGCTTGCTTTTCATGTTTCTGCTTCTATTATGTCTCTTATTTTGTTTCTATATTTATACACACTTTATAAGCATTCTTTTGCTCTAATGCCTATATCTATATTTTTTGCTTTGGCTATCATTTGACATGCTAGGTTGTTCTTCTAATATTTCTTCTCTTCTGATTCTGTTTCTGCATCCTATATATTTTCTGTTAAGCCTGCCATTTGGCAATCTTGAGTTACTCTAAGTCTTGTTAGTTCATCTAAGTCATCCTTTTTATTCAGTCTTGTGAATATGCTGCTTATTTGTTTTGTTATTATCTCTTGTTCTAATGTCTTGCAGTTGCCAAGGTCTTTGTGTTCTATTATGCAATTATTTGCTGTATACATCATATTGCATTTGTGTTTTGCTAGACATATTAGAAGTTGATGTATTTTGTTAATTGTCTTTTCTGTCATTTTTGTTAGTTGTAGCAGATATCTGAATTTTGAAATAATTACTATATTGTTTATATACACAATTTGGCTCATTATTATTTTTTTGTATCTAAGGTCTTTGACTGTTTGACTAATTATTCCTTTTGCTTCTTTTCCTACCAATGACTTCTTTATTTTATTATTTAGCCAAATTCTAAGTGATCTTACTATTCTGTTTTTTGGTTCTTCTCTTATTCTGCTTTGCCCAAAAAGAATCTCTCTTTTTTCTTCTTCAAGCTTAGTGTTTATTATTATCAGTTTTGACTTGAATCTATTTATTTCAATATCATTAGTTTTGAAAAATTCTTCTGCAATTTTTAAAATTCTTAATAGTTGCTCTTTACTATTTGCAATTCATGTAGTATCATCTGCATATGCTATTGCAGCTTGTCTGTAGCTTGTAATAGCATTGCTATATGTTCTTTTTTCTATTTTCTGTTTTACTATATAGCCAAGTATTTTATCTTCTTAAATTCTTTTCAGTAGGGGTTATAGAAGAACTACCATATTAGAGATAAGATTACTTCACCTTAATCTATTTCATCTTCTGTTGTTATTTCTTCTGTTAGGCCATATGTTGTAATAATTTTTAGTTATTTTTTGGAGAAAAAATTTGTTATATATTTCCTCATCTTCTGTGGTATTTTAACTCTTTTGAGTGCCAGCTCTAGTCTCTCTAATGGGACTGAGTTGAATGCTTTCTTTATGTCTTGCAAAAGTATCCATAATTCTTTATTTTTCTCTTGGGCTTCTTTCATTATCATGTTTAAAATATGTATTGGTTGTTCTGTAGAGTTGCCTAGCAGATCTGCATAATTTGGACCTTTGAGTATCTGTCTTTTTATGAATACTTTGTCTAATCTTCTTGTTATTACTTTGGTAACCACTTTCTTAAAAGTTTCAATTAGTACAATTGGTCTTATATTATTAAGACTATAGTCCTATTCAACATCTTTTAGAATTGGATATATTTGCACTATTTTTCACTTGCTTGGTATTTTACCCTTTTCTAATATAAGATCTGCAAACATTCTGAATATTTCTTGTGTTTTTTCATTTGCATGCTTGATTAATATGTAGCTTATACTAGATATTTCTGGAGCTGTGCCTGTTTTGAGTTCTCTCAGTATTTCATTTCATTCCTTTTCATTTATTTTCTTTTCTACTTTATTGTATCATGAGTTGTTAATTCAACTTCTTGGCTCATATATCTCTTTCCATTCTTCTGACATTTCATCTAGCTTGGTCTTCCTTTTCTAAAAACTAGTTTCTATAGTATTCTTCTAGTCCTGCTTTAACTACATCAGGCTTTTTTATTAGTTCTTCATTTTCTTCTTCTTGTATTATAAATCTATCAAGGACTATCTTTTTGTATAGTCTATTAAGAAAACTAATAATCATCCTGCCTTGATCTGTTTTAATTATTTCAAATCTTTTGTTTATATTTTCTTGAATCTTATTTCTTTGTCACTGCTCCTATTCTTCTTTTCCCTTTTCTTTAAGTATTCTTTGCTAGTCTTTAATATCTTCTATCTAGGCTTCTGACTACTGTCTATATAATTCTGGCAATACCACTTCTATTTTTCTTTCTATTGCTTTAAGTTTTCTATTTATTTCTTTTCTTTCTTCTTTTTCTGCTTTTTGATTCTTTTTTTTTTTGATTTCTTGATTATTTGTTGTAGCTCTACAATGTATTTATAGTGCTGTTGTTTTCTTTGACTTTGCCTTCTATTTATTTTTGTATTAAAGATTTTCTTTTTTTGAATGTGTTTGTTTGCTGCTTCAAGTATAACATGTTCTAATGCTTTTCATATATCACTTATTGCATTTGTTTTGCAATTAGTGTTAATATTATTTTCTAACAATTGTTTTATTACTTTTTTCCATTCTAGCTATCTTTGTAGTTCTGTTGCATACTCTTTTCAATCTTCTTGTTTTGCTTCATTATACAGATATACTGTTCTTGTTTAGTTTTTATATTTAATCTCTGCCTTGCTGTTCTTTGCTACTACATATTTTATTCAAATTTCTGTAATTACTATCTTGTAGTCACTATCTGTCAGTTCTTCTGCATCTTCTATTTTTGCATTCTGCAAACCTAATACAAGAACTTCTAATATCTAAATATAGTTTATTCTTGTTGCAGTGACTTTGTTTAACTATATGTATGTTTTTTTTGTTGGATAGAGGGCTTCTATATGTATCTGCAAACTCTTGCTTTTTGAGCCAACTAAATATTGGTAATTTTTTGTAACTTGTTGTTTGTAGATGTTGTCTATCTAATATATTGTCCATTGTGTGATTAAAATCTCCAAATTCAATTACTTGCATGTGTCTTTTCTTTTTTGAAATTATCTCTACCACTTTCTGTTGTATACTTCTGCTGATCGATTTATTATTTGATGATATATATATTCCTATTACAATTAGCTCTAATTATTTAAAGTACATTCATATTTTTATCATATATTTACTATTTCTTGTTACAGCTCCTACATGCTTTTTCTATTTCTCATTTATCAAAATTTCTACACCTGATCATTTTTTCTTGTCTTGTGTTGCACTAGTCCAAAAATTTTTATACTGTATGTATTTAGGTTGTGTAGTAAACACTTTTCTTCTCTTTCTGTTAGGTTTGTCTTCACTATACCTAAAATTGTTATTTCTTCTTTTTCTCCCATTCAGTTAAATTTTCTAACTTCTATTCCTTAGTCTTAAGTTCATTAATATTGTAGCATGCTATTTTAAGTTTTTTTCTGGCTTTTTGTCTTCATTTTCTTTAAGCTGATTATTTTTTAGTACTATTATGTCATCTTCTTTTTCTTTATCTTTCTTGCTTTTAATTTTTATTGGATAAAAAGGTTGTTTTAATTGTCTTTTCTCAAATGCTTTTTTTTTATTTTGCAGAAATTCTGTAATCTTCTTATCCATATTTGTGTTTTCAACTATAACTACTTTTAGAAGCATTGAACAGACTGTGCCTGTCCTTTACTTATCATCTCTAGCTTTTCTAATATGTCTTGAAGAATTTTTTAATAAAGTTTGATTTCTTCCAAACCTCTTTTGCTATTTCATTGTTTTCTTTATTGCCTTTTTTCTAGTTCTTTTCAATATTCTCTTTTTGCTTTAGTTTCTTGCTTGTTACTTGGCCTTCTATAAGTTCTAACTACTTTTCTTTTTGTTTTTGTATGTTATGTCTGTGTTTGTCTGTTTTTTTAAGGTTTGTATATTCTGCTACTACTTCTTTTCTTGACTTCCAATATAGTATATATTTATAGTATCTTATTGGTTTGCTCATCGCTCTCTTTAGATCTATGTTATTTGCAAAAATAACTGTTGCTGTGCTTCTTGAGTTTCTATTTCTGTTTGGGAAAATGTATACTGCTTTTACTCTCTTGTTTCTTAAACATCTCAGTAGCAAGACCTTAGAGGCTCCTCTTGTTAAGCCTATTAGTTTAGCAGTATGTTATCCTTGGTTCTTTTTTTGTATATAGTTTTCATATCCCTATGTTACTCATACTAGGTTGTTATTACCAAATAGTAGTATCCATGGGGCTCTTTTTTTTTCTAATAATGTGGATTGTATTATTGCTAATGCCTTAAATCTTGTTCTTTTGATTTTAACCACTCGTGCATTTCATATATTTTTGCAAATAAATTTGACTTCTTTCTTTTTTACATTTGCTAGAAGGTCCTAAATTATTAGAAATTTTTCTATTTTTTTTTTTTTTTTTTCCTTTGTCTTTTTCATTAAATGCATTTATTGTAATGTTTCTTTTTTTTTTGATTTCTATATAATGCTTTTGTTTCTATACGTTGTTTTGTTCTTTTCTTTTCTTCTTTTATAGCTTCTGTTGTTGTTATGTCTTTTTTGTAAAGTTCTTTTATTGCCACTTCTCTGCTACTACTATAGTCAAAATTTAATTTCATCTATTTGTTTTCTCTAGCTGCTTTTTCTTTGACTAACTTTAAATGCTTGTTTTCTTCTAATACAGTCTTTATGTATTGCAGTCTTTCTTGAACCATGTTTCCTTTCAGATTGTTAATTGGTATTTTGATTTTGTATGAGCTGTTGTTACTGCATTTTCTATTTGTTGGGACCCATACACTATGTTCTAATAAGATATCTGTTCTTTTTTTGTGCTGTAGATGTTCTTCTAACTTCTCAGTTTGTGACTTTTTTTCTTCTTGTCTTTTTATTTTATCAAAAGCTTCTTCTTTCTTCTCTTTTGTTTTCTTCTCTTCTTTTTCTTCTTTTTCTTCTTCTAGATGTTGTCTTCTTCTTTTACTGCTTTCTACTTTAACATCCTTGTTACTTGTTGTAATTTTTATTCTTTGCATCTTGTCTTCTTTTACAAAATTCTCTTCTAACTTCATGTTTAAAAGAAAGTCAACTGATTTTGGGTTCAGGCTCATGTTTCTGATTTTCTTAGCACATTCTTCTATATCTTCATTTTGTAATTTTATGTTATTTGCTTTCCTAAGTACTGTTATTATTTGACCATATAAAAGCAGATCATATACTGTAATTCTGTTTACATCTTCTACTACTAAGCTTTTTGCTATTAATTCTATATTATCTGGGCTTGCTGGTTTTGTTGTATCTAAAACTTTAATGATTTCTTTACTATCTGTATATCTTATTACTTTTGCTCCATAATTGCTAATGTATCTGAATAAACTCTGTGTTTGTATAACTTCTATATTCTCCAGATCTTGTTCTAGTTTACTTTGCATATCTAGTTCTATTACCTGTTTCTTTGTTTATTTTGTTGTATGTATTGTTTATTTCCAGATTTGTACATGTTGTGTTTGTTTACTCATTGTTTGCTCAAATGACTGATCATGTGTAGTTGTCTGTTCTTTTCCAGATTAGCAGTAGTTTCCCAGAAAATTCCAATTTTTTTGAAAATTTTCTTTATTTTCAGCAAGAACTGCAGTTATGTCTTGTGGTTTTCTTTTTTTGTTGCAACTTTGTATTCTACTTATATGTTTTGTTTGTCTGCTTCTTTTTTCTTAGTACTTTTTCATATATTTTCTATGCTGTTTGTTGAGTTATTTATAGTTTTGTGTTTTGATAAAATTTGTAAAAAAGGATCAGCAGTAAGAATTTTTGAAATTTAAATCTTTATATTTAACTTTTATTTTATTTTTAAAATATATTTTATTCTAAAAATAGAAGTAATAATAATTACTACTAATTATTTTAAATATAATTTAAGTAATAAATTGCAGTTAAAAAATATAAATTTTATAGCAAAAATTTACTATTACTTTTATATAATATTGAAATACTAAAAGTTTTTAGTATTATATAAAAATTATATAGTTATAAAAAAGAAAATATTAATAGCTCATAATCTACTAAACTAATTTGAATAATTTTACTAGCATTAGAACTAGAATGACTTGTTATATAATCTTTATTAAAAACTCAAAAAAGGTTCATTTAGCATAAAAAAACTTTTTATTATAAGCTAGCTGAATTCCTATTCTATAGAATTATATTAATTTTTGATAATTTTTACTATTAAATTTTCTATTTTGATACTTTTTAATTATAATTTATTTTTTAAATATAATATATATTTATTAAAGTATTCTAATAATAATTTTTTTAAAAAATTAAGTTAGGTATATAAATATTAGAAAAACAAATCTATTATAAGTTTAAAGTAAAATTATATATGATTTGTTGTATTATATAAATATGTAAGTAGAGATAAACAGAAAATTTAAAGTTATGTTTTTAATATTTTTATTATGAATACATTAATAATAATACTTTTAATATATCAAAAACCTAACTTTTATATTATTTTGTATAAAAATTAAGTATATTTTGCTATATTCTAATTAATAATAACTATTTTAAATATTATTATTGCTAAAATATATCTTATATTTGTATTAATAATAATTATAAAAATAAATTATAATAAAATAGTATATTTATTATAAAATTAATTTTTTAATAAATTATTAAAATTATAATTTATTAATTTATTAAAAAAATTGAGATATATAAGAGAAATAGCTTTTGTATATTAGTATAATTAATATATATTACATTCAAATCAACTCCTCCAAATCTATCTTTATATCAAACCAACCTGAAACTACTACTCAATTCTTTAACTCTACGCTTACATCTATTCCAGCTAACCAACCTTTTAAATTTCTTGGTTGCTGG
>CAJVQA010008972.1:0-12490 GCA_910591915.1 Cetraspora pellucida
TTTAGCATTATTTTGATTTTAAAGGCTTTGTTATAACAAAGTTTGAAGTTTGTATATAGTGATAATCTTTTGTTATTATTGTTGAGATAAGACTATGTTGCATTCTAGTTAATTTGTGTAACTATTGGTATAATGTTTTCTATGTGATGTTGTGATGATCATATTGCAATGTTTTGGGTATTGCAAATGTTTTTAATAGATCTTTTAGTTGGTTGTTCAAATGTAAGATTGTTATATTGTAGATAGTATAATAAGTTGTATATATTGTTATATATGAATTCTAGTGTGTGTAGATGATTTCGGTTTTTTGCTAGTTCATCTGCTATGTTGTTGAAGATGTTGTTATATACAACTACTTTTTGAAAGTTGACTTTGATTTGGTAATTTTTAGTTAGATTTAGTAAGATATGCCATATTGGCTAATAGTTGTAGGAATATCATTTGTTTGGTGTTGATAATAATTTCAAGAATTTGTTATACTTAGATATTATTAATTAGGAATCTGTAAATATTGTAACCTGACTAGATCTAGGACAGATGCTAATTGCTAATAAAATAGTGATAAGTTCAGCTTTGTATAAGGAAGGCTAAAGCTTAATTTCTGCTAAATAGCTTTGTATAGTTGTGTCATTTTGAACTTGAACCCAACCAATTCCTATTTTACATTGTTCAGATATAGTATGTATTACTGATCCATCAGTATAGAAAGTCAGTTGTGATAATTAGTATTTTGTTATGTAATTTGTTGTAATGTTTGTATAGAATAGTTGTCATTAAATAATTCAAGTATTGGGTTATTCTGAATTGTAATTGTAGAAAGTATTGGTATTGTAATAAGGTGTCTTAATGCAATTGAATAAAGTAGGTCCAGTAGGTTAGAATGTAGGTTGAGTTTTTTTGATGAGTTTGTATAAATAGTTCTTCCCAAAAATTTGGTTGCAAGGCTAACTGTAATATCGAATGTACATTTATTTTGTATATATTCAGAGTTCAAAGGGCATTCTGTACATTGTTTGCAGATGTAGTCTGGATGAGGATATAATGCTGTTTGTGAAGTGTCAAATTGGATTGTCTAGTGTGTAATAGAGATAGAGTTATCTAATTGATTATGTCTTCTGGCTTTTCTGATAATTATATCAATTTGGTTGTATATTATTAGCTAGGATTTTGGTTTGATTTTGTAATGTCCAGTTGTAAAAGATAGTGTATTTATATTTGATAACTGTAAAAGTTGGAGGTTAATTTTTCTTGTTTGTTGGAAGACAAATAGTTTGTTTTCTAAGATTAGAAACCATAATGGTTTGTGACCTTTAGGAATTTGTTGTATTAATAAGGAAATATGTTGCCAGTTTAGTAGTACTGAGTTATCACTTGAGGTTAGTTGTTTTAAATATATAATTTGTTTTATACACAATTGTTTTTTAAATTAGAAATATAATTTGTGTAAGTGTAATAGTTTTTCAATAAGTATATATGAATATAAAAGTATAAAGAGTTTGAAGTTGCTAGAGTGCATCTGAATAGTTAGTTAAAGGTTATTAAGTAGTTGTATAATTTTAAAGATAGTAGTATATTTGTTTGGTCCATCTATTATTGGGTTGTTATGACATAGAATATTTGTTGTTGATTATAAATTATTTTGTAATTGTTAAAGTCTAATGTAGGTACTTGTGCCCATAAGGTTAGGGTCATTAATACGAAGTAAAATGTTTGAGATATAGTGTTGGATTTGTATATCTCAGATGTTTTTGATACCATATATGTTGTGGTTTAATAATGTACTATATAGTGTAGTTGTAAGTAATTTAGATTTATGTTTAGCAGTAGTAATGTATTGTAATAGGATAGAATTGCATGTTGTATGTGGTAGGACTATATTATATATGCAGTATTCTAGAGTAGAGATAATGACTGTGTTAATAATATATGCTGCTTGTTTATTAGTTATATTTTTGGTTTTAAGTATTTTATTGAGTCCTAATGCTTTTTGTTTGATTAGTTTAATTTGGGTAGTATATTTAGAAATAGTTATAAACCAACATTCTAAAAATTTAAAGAGTGTGTAGCAAGGTAGTGTTTGTATTGTAGAGTTCATGAAATTGATAGTTGAAGTTAATTTTGTATTAGAGATTAAAATAGATTTATATAAGTTAACTTTGATGTGAGACATGGTATAAAACATTGATGCTGTTTGTACTATCTCTTGAAGTTGTTTTTTAGTTTTAGTTAACTATAGTGTATCATTTATATATGTCAAGGTTGATGTTGAAGTTGTTGCTGATTGATATTTTATTAGGTTAAGTTGAGAGATCCATTTGGTTGTTGAGGTATAACTAGTATATCTTTTGTTTATATTGTTAATAAGTAGATTATAGTAAATGTGCCAAAGAAGAGATGTTATAGTTTCTTCTTGGTCAATACTATCCTGTACTTTGTATGAAGGAGAAGGGCTGAAGTTGGTAATTACTTGATTGGAGCAGTTTTAAAGTAGATTAATTATAGTATTAACTAGACATGTAGACATATGTATTCATTGTAATGCTTTGTTAAGGAGTTGAATGTTAACTGAATCATAAGCTTTACTCATGTTTTGTAATAGGATCCAAATTTGTTTTTTAGTATAGGTTGTGTCTTTGATAAAGTTGTTAAGTATATATATAGAGTTGTTAGTTGAGTTGCCTGAAAGTACAATGTAATTATATGAATTTAAGATAGGATAAGTTGTAAGAATTTTGTTTAGATGATTAGTAAGGATTTTTGTATAGACTTTTTTAGAATGTTTAACTAAAGTAATAGGTCTGGTATTATTAAGATTTCCATCAAATTGTAGCTTTTTTAATGTTGGATATATTCTACTTTTTTTTCATTGTTTTGGAATGTTTTGTAAAATTAGGCATCTGTTAAGGAATGCTGTAAGTGCTGTTAGCATATCTGTTCTGATATGCTTAATCATCTTATAACTAATTTCTAATAGTCCACAGGCTTTGTTATTTGGAAGTTGTTGGATAGTTTGTGTAACTTCTTCTATGTTGATATGTTCAAGTACAGAATTGTACTATTCAGAATTAATTTTTGGGTTTGATGTATATTTTGTTTGTCAGTATTTATTAAATATTTGTTCATTGTAAGGATGGTGTGCTGTCTATTCATTAAAATGGTCTGAAATGTGTTGTTTAATTAGTTTAAGATCAGTAATAATGTCTGAGTCAGTTTTGATATTGTGAAAATGCACTGGCTCTTTGTATCTATTTAGTATACTATTAATCATTTTTGTTGGTTGTGTAAGTAATTATTTACATCTTTTGTCAATTGCTATATTAATATGTTTGCATAGATGTTATGCATTTTCAAGGTTTCTGGTATTATAGAGTGTTTTTTAGCAAAGTTTTGTTTCTTGTATCCATGTGGCTAAATTGAATTATTGATGTAGGGGTAGGTTAATGCTAAAGTTGTGTGTTATATTGATTTGGTCAATCAGGCTCTGTATATTGTCAGGTATGATAGTATTGTATATAAAATGCTTTTTAACTTGATGTATAATGTGTCCAATAGTTTTGAGATTATTGTGTAGTTGTGTGGCTTTTGGTGTAAAGATATAAAAAAAGTTTTTAATAGTATATTTTTTGTTTAGGATGTGTTTAAGAGCTGCTTTAGTTATACAGGTATCTATTTTGTGCCATGTATATTCAAGATTTTCTGTAGTATCTGTTGTTATTAGCACTTGATATTCTATCATATTGGTTTTGATTTGGTTTAAGAATTCTTTCCAGTTTTCTTTAGTTATTGCTTTGTAGTTATATGTTCTTTTTTTGCATCTGTTTTTGTTTCTGGCTTTAGATATAGCAAATAGAAATTTTCAGATAGATATTAGTATTTGATGATTACTATTTGTTGATAATAATGAGTTGTCAAGTTCGAATTTGTATAATTATAGGATTAATGAGTCATTAGCTCAGATATAATCTATTCTGTTTTGATATCTAGTACTTTGTCATGTATTGTAGATATTATTGAAGTAATTGGCCAAGTTATATAAATTGATACTATATAGGTAGTTTAGCAATTGATATTTAATAGCTGATAAAATTGTAGAATCATTATTAGTATTAAAGTTACTAAGTATAATAAGATGTAAATTAGTAGCTAATGCTTGTTGTATTCATTCTTTACTTTGTCTTGTATTGCTTTTTGGGTTAATGAATTTGTAAATAAGAGATAAACTGATATAATTCTAAATTTGTAGTCATGCTTGAAAAAAACATTAAGTACAATGGCATCATCATTTTGAGTCAGTATATTATGAATATGAGGTTGGATATGGTTTTGAACTATAATATATGTGCCTTTTTTCAATATTATAGAGTTGGCCCAGTAATATATGTAATGTTGTGTATTGAAGAATTTATTAGATATTTTATCTGAAATTTTTGTTTCTGTAAGGCTTACTATATGTAAGTTGTGTGTTAGACAGTATTCTTTCTATAATAGTCTTTTTTTTCTAAGGTTATATTCTTGTACATTGTGTGTTGCAATTCTAAGTTAAAGAGAAAGATCGGTTGTAAGGTTTTTATATAGTGATAATAATAATGTAGTTGATGGATTAGAGATGAGAAGAGATGAGGAACTTGAAAAAGCTGATCTTGATGAATCATAAAGTTCAGGGTTTATTTGAGATAAGTAGCTAGAGGTAAGAAAAAATTGATAGTCTAGAGAAGTTGGTATAGTAAAGATTGTTGTTGATGTATTTGATTTTAGTTGGATATTTGAATAATGCTAGATTGCTTAAGCTGGTAAAATAAAGTGATTTGGTAAAGGTTTGGGTTCAAATGAAAAATAGATATAAGCTTCATTATGATCATTTTTAATTGATATAGTTAATGTGTAGTCACATAAGTTATCAGGTAGGTAGCCAAAGCTGTAGATGTGTCATAAAAAAGTAATAATAGTTTGAGAATGAGAGAGTAATAGTATGTGATTGTAAAATAGAAATTTGTTATAGCAGGTATTAAGTTAAATATTGTTATAGTATCAATTGGCTATAGTAGTTTCATCATAGCCCTCCAAGATAGTTTCTACTAATTTAGAATAGGTATTGTCTAGTTCATTATCCTTTATGATTAGATTAGTATTTAATGTATTATTGTTTTTTAGAAAGAATTTAGAAGAAATAGGTATAGATGAATAATAGGTATAATCTGATAGTCATAGAAAGAAGTAATTAGGTAAGGGTTGAGACATATTTGGTAGATGTATATAACATTCACTATAGTCAAGTTTGATTGCTAATCTGAATGCATAGTTAAAATTGTTGTATTGTGTAAAGTTGTATTAATAAATGTGTTTTAAAAAGAAGTTAAGTGTTTGTGGATGTGAAAGTAGAGATAGATTTACACATATTAGCTATTGATTGTAGCATGAGTCTGGGTCATAAATTAGTTTTTGTGATGCTTCTTGATGTTTGATAATGAAATAGAATTCAAGAAAGTAGAAGATTCTTCTGTAGATTCGCTCACCATATGCTCAGCTCTTACAACTACAAAGAGTGCCATAGCTTGCTCTGTACATTGAGTCTGGCTGTCATTAACTTGGTTTTCTGTGTAAATAGACTTTACCACCCATTCACTTATATCATTCTCTTCTGAAAATGGCCTATGTTCAATGGAGAACATTATAATTTCAGAAGCAATGATTGCATTTATGTGTTCTACAGAAAATTTAATTAAAAAGAATTGTAAGAATAGGTAGTAGTAGTTTCTTGTTGGAGGGTTTCTGCATAAGATAATTTTACTTTAACTTTGTTATTATCTTTGCTAGGTTTTGGATTAAAGAAAAAATTATTTTTAAACTTTTTAAAGGATTGAAATTTGATTTTAAATTTTTCTTGAAGGAATTTTTGGGCTTGTGGATAGATTGTAGTTTTATATATTTTAAGAATTTCTGGTATAGAAATCATTAGTTGTTTGAGGATATGGAAATAAGTAATCACTCAGGCAAAAAAATATATATTAACTGGTTTTGTTGTAATTTTGTTAATGGCCTGATGTTCATTAAGATTATTGATTTTATCATTCTTAGCAGCAGCTTTAAGAAAGGCATGA
Source organism: Cetraspora pellucida (assembly GCA_910591915.1). NCBI lineage: Eukaryota > Fungi > Glomeromycota > Glomeromycetes > Diversisporales > Gigasporaceae > Cetraspora > Cetraspora pellucida. Next base: position 6,099 of record CAJVQA010008972.1, read on the forward strand.
AAATAGGAATAGAAATAGAAACTATGATGTTTAGAGTTTTCAACAATATTATTGTTGTCAGAAAAGTAAGTTTCTGCTTTATTAGCAAGTTTGTAAAGCAAAGGTAAAGGTGTAATGTTTTGAAAAGTAGCATAATGTTTTTGGTCTTTTGCAAAAATAGAAAAATCAAAATCTGGTTGAGTCCATTTGACTAAGTTATTATTTGATAAAGTAGTGGAAAATTTTTTAAAATATAAATAGAAAAAATTAGTAGATAAGTTTTCAAAGTTGTGTTTAGTATCAAGAGGGAGAATGATGCATAGGTTATCTTTGCTATGTGTACAGGTATGGATGTAAAATAAAGCAGCTTTGGTACAAAGTAATGATCATTCTCTAAGAGAGTCAATTGAAGTTATTTTGAAATCTGAAGGCAGTAGTCTCTTGCATTATTCTGCAAGTTTAATAGTAATTTCATATTTAATATAATTGAAGGTTTTAGTTTTATTAATGTTAATGAATTGTTTTTTGTAATTAGCAAAGAAGGGTTTAAATCATAATTTAAGATCAGATCTGTATTTTTTGAAAGAAGAAATATGAAAGGTTTGTTAAAATTCTTGTTTGGAAATATTAAGTAAGATATTGATATTGTATTTTTCATTATTTTGTATTTTAAATAAAGATTGGTTAATAGCATCTTCACTAATGAAGTAGTGAAATAAAAAACATATTGGTAGAATGTTAACTGTTTTGAAGAATTTAGCAAGGTCGATTGTTTGATATTTATTCTGTAAATAAAAATGAATTCTTGCCAAATTAATTGCCACTTGAAAGTGGTTTTGTAAAGTATAGGGAGAAATTAATTTGTGTAATGAAAGTATTTTAGCATAGTTAAGTTTAGTAAAAAGAATTGTAGTGAATTTGTAAAGAAGCATTTTAAGGGTTGAGTATAAAATGTCGAAGGGTATAATAATTAAGTTGTCAATAGTAAAGTTATGTTAATAAATAATATCTGTAAGAAACTTAGGTTGTGTACTAGTAAGGATTTTAATGAAATATTTAAAACTCCATTTAGATGCTTATTTGAATTCAGTTGCAAGTTTGGTAATTTTTCCTGATACAAAATTAATGAGATGAGGTTTAAGAAAATTAAAAATTTGTTGAAATAATAGTGTATTAAAGTTAGTAAATGGTTACATTTTAGCTGTAATTGAATATTTTTGGGTTCAGTCAAGAAGATTTTCTTTTGTTTGTTGTAGAATTTTTATTTTTTGCTAAGTAGATCATTTTTTCTTAAGGAGTTGAAGAAATTCTTTAAAGATTTGGATTTTTTCTTCTTTTTTAATAAGAGCAAATTTAGTATAAAGAAAGCTAATCATTGTTGTTAGTTGAGAGATTTAGTTTGAATTGATGGTTTTAACTTGAGATTAGAAATATAGCTAGGATGAATAGGATATCTACATAGGATTTTAGCAGTAGGATTGAGAGAATGTTTGTTATTAGTTAGAAAAACATATGGAATATTTGATTTGTGACAGATAATACAAATATGAGTATGTTGTGTATGAGTTTTAATAGCTACAGTATTAGGTGCAAGGTTTGTAACAGTTGAAGAAATAGCAACAGATAAGTTATCATATTTAAATGAAAATAGAGAGATTTTGCTCATAGGAGATTGAGAAATAGTATCTTTGGCTTTTTTAAATTAGTTTGGGGTTATGTCCATAGGAATAGCAGAACCAGAAGTTGGAGAAGGTGTTGCAAATCTTGAAGAAAGTTGGTAAGATAGGATGTAAACAGAGTATGATAAGTTTTGCAGAGGCATTGGATGACAATAGGTTGATAAGGTGCTTTAAAATAGTGAATCTTGTTTTTTTTATTGCATTCAGTTGGGTGCATAGCAAATTGAATAGATTTAATTTGTTGTAGGTTATTTTCTTTAGTCATGGCACCAAAGCAGTCACCATATTTAGCCAAAAAGTAATCTAAATCATATTGATCTGAATCTTGATTAATTAATATAGGCATGGTTGCTTTGAAAATAAAAACAGATTTGATATTGGGATTCTTAAGTCCAATAGGATGTCAATGATATAGAGTGTGACAAATAAGAAGAGTGACAAATAAGAAATGTGACAACTAGAAGGATGTAACAAACACAGGATGTGACAAATAGAAAGATATCACAAAAAGTATATGACACTTTGCAGATCTATTTGTAAGTCAAGATTAATATTGAACAAAGAAGTTGTGTAAAATTATAAAAATACAAATTTGTAATTAATAAATTGTATAATATTGATTAATAATCCTGTTTTGGGTGGGTTTGAATAGGGTAAACCAGAGGCAGCCTCCCAAAAAATATAAAAAAAAATTGCAAAAAATAAAAAGAAATTTTGCAAGAGAGTTTAAGTATATTTTGCCAATAAGTTGATCAGTTTTAGGCTGTTTTTAATGAATTTTATATTAAAATAAAGCTGTGAATGAGCTCTTTCTTTTTGTTCTAAGATACAAGAGCCTTTTAATTAATAAAATTTTAAGATAACCTGAATAGAAGTGTTTTTATATTTAATAAAAATATCTCAATAAATAAGAGGTTCAAAGATATATAACTAGGCCATCTAAGTGTAAAATTATGTCAGAAACAACTTTATTTAGACATTCAAAGGTAGTTTACTTAATAAAATATTGAATAATAATCAAATGTTTACAGCAGAATTTGGTACAAATGATCATCAGAAAGAGTTAATGATTTGCATTCTAGAATAATTTATAAATAAGTACTTGTAAATATAAAAATTATAGTAATTTTTTATATAAAATATACTTATATAGCAAGCTTATAAAATTAATAATTAATATATTTTTAAATAATATAAATATAAAATATATATTGAGAGATTTATTTTATATATATAAATATAAATAAAATTGTTAAATTCTAAAAAAATTTTATAATTACTAACTTTTTTTTTTTTTTTTAAAAAAAAAAAAATAAGGTCTTGCTTCAATTTCTTTATTGATCATTTTTTTTTTCCTTTGGCAGCCTTGCCATAAACTTTTATTAAGATTTTTGTATATATATTACATATATTTTAATTTAAGTTTCTGGTTTAACATTCTTCAGCTGCTTCTTTAAGTGCTTAAAGGCAGTCTGCCGCACTGGTTAGGGATATACTCAGATTCAGAAGTTGTATTAGACTAGCCAGTAAGGCCATATGTAAATGGCCTCAATTTACTATAAATAAAATTTGCAATTGAGCCAAATCATGCCTTATTTATTTCTGTTTTTTTCATCTCTTTTTTAATTTTTCTGGCTTCAATCATTTGACTTTTTTTTATTTTAATAGCTTTCCTTATAAAACTAGCTTCATTAACTTTCTTTGTTGGATTTTCTATCAAACTTCTTTTCTCCTTTTTGTTCTTCTTATTAATTCCTATTTTTTTTTTCATATGACAAAAGCTTTACATTGTTTTTTCTATATGTCTTTATAGAAGCAATTCTATGCTGTATTAATTGCTGTTGTCACAAACTCTTTTGTTTCTTTACTTAAATAAAGTATATTTTGCAACAAATCTAGTATCTTTTCGAGTATTAGACCTTTGATTATTCTGCATCTTGTTTTAACTTTCTCTTCAGTTTATAAATTCCAAAATACTTCTTTAAGCTGCTTTTTATTTGCTTCTATTCTGGCTTCAGTTGAGAGCTTTGTCTATGCCAAATTTATTAATATATTCTCTATATTTATCTATATATTTTCATAATATTTGTATATTGCTAAATGATTTTGATCTTCTTTTATATCTTCTTTACATATAATACAATATGGATTTTTATAAAGATCTAGATAGCATTGTGCTAGTATTTTGGCTACTGGCAATTTTTCATTTATATATTTAATTAATATTCCTATACATTTATTTTTCTCTATACTTGAACATTTGCTTTCATTTTGGTCTTTCATTTTTTTTCAAAAGTATGACCAATTGTATGTTTTATTACTCTGATCTGGTTTTGCCTTTTTGATTGCTATTGTAAAACCCCATTCTATACTCTTTTTTAAATCTAAAATTTCTTTTATAAATTGTCTTGTAGGGTCTTCTATTATTTTGTTTTTTTAACAAAGATTTATACTAGTTATTTGTATTATTTCTTTCACTATTCTATCTATATCATCTAGTTTAGCTCTCTCTTTTGCTAGTTTATCTGTTTTAATGTTCCATCTATTATCACTATGCTCTTTAACTTTAATTAGTTCTAATTTAAGCTCTTTTAATTCTATACAATCATTAATATTCTCTAATAGATTGTAGTTTTTCCTTTTAAGTTATTGTCTTAGTAATCTTTTTGTGTTTTTCTTCTCTATATTGACAATTGCTATTGCACTATCTGTAAAAATTCTAACTGTTTTTTTTTTTTGGTATCATAAATAGCACAAACCATATTGCTAGCAACTCTGGTTTTGTTAATGATGGCCAGTTTCTTACTCCAAAACATCTTTTATCAAGAATCTTTTCTTCTTTTTTGTCTATTTATACCCAGCCTGCACCTATGTGATCTGAATCTTGCTTTATAATCTTTGTTTCTTTTTTTAAAAATCCATCTGTATAAAAAATTAAGTCTTCTTCTGGTCTTGTTTGATTTAAATTTTTTTTGTAAATGAGTTTTCTCTTTATCATTTCACTTATTAGCTACTTTTAGATAATTTCTGCTTCTAGATCCATACATTGTATAAATTTAACTTTCCTTTTATTAATGTTTGGTTTTATTTATTTCTTTCCTTATGGCTGTTTTATTATATCATAACTCAACTCCAGCATTTTCTCTTTTTGATTTTTCACAAACTTTGTTATTAAGTCTTGAATTTCATTTTTGTTTTTTCACTTTATACAATTTTCATTTTCTGATCTTTGGCCTAAAATATAACCTTTACATTTCTTTAACACTGATTCTGCATTTTCTGTTTTTGTGTCTGTTTCTTAATGTTCTGTCAAAACCTTTTTTTATATACTTGCAATGACTTTTTTAACTATTGAACTTGCAATTTCTTTTTTCTTGTCTGTCTTTTGCAACACCTATTCTTTCTTTCTTTTATCTTTTGAAAATGCTTTTAGTTGAACTTCAATTGCATGTTCATTTGGTTTTCTGACTGTCTACTTCTCTTTTATAGTCTATTTTGCCTATTCTCTACTAGCTTATTTTCTATATCACTAAACTATTTTGCTTGTCTGCCTTTATATAACTGTTTATGTATTAGTTTAAGCTGTCACCATAATAGCATTTTATTGCCTAACTTGCTAATTAATTGTTCTATGTATATTAACTTAAGTTTTTTTAGTGCTAATGCTACTTTTTTTATAAACTTAGCATCTAGCAAATCAGTAATTCTATTTTCTTTTCTAATCAGCTTTGAACTTGAATTACTGAAATTTATTATAACTTGCAATTCTTTGGCCTTTAGTATTGTATAACATGCTAAATTGTTTTTTCAAATTCTATTATATAACTTAGAAGAGTTGTTATGCCAATTATTTACTGTTGCACTAGCTAGTAATAAACCTTGGTCTATTCATATTCTTGTAACTAATTCTTATATGCCACCTGTATTGAGTTATGTATATAAACTTACAATTTGCTTAATAGTAAGTTGATCTTATAATGAATTGCAGTTTCCTAAGTTTCTGTATAAAATTATACTTTATCTGCTGTTTTTGCTATATCTAGCTTGTTTTTTGCTACTCTTAATAAAGGGCTTTGTATTTTATCAACTACTGCTTTTGTTAACTTCATCATTTGCAGTATATATAGTAATTTTAGAATAATGCACATATTGTTTATATATGATACTTGTGCTATTGTTATTTTTTTTGTATCTAAGCTTCTTATTGTCAAACATACTGTTTTTTTGGCTTTTAATCTAATTAAAGAGTCTTTTAGCTTGCAATTTAACCAAACATTCAAAAATCTTATTATTTTGTTAGTACTCTTTTCTTGAATTTGCTTATCTCTAATATTTATCTCTTTGTTTTCCTTTTCTTCTTTTGAATTTATGATAATTAATTTCAATTTTTTTCATTAATTTGTATATCAATTATTTTAAAAAAATCTTCTGTGATCTTGATAGTTTGCTGCATTTGTGTTTTGCTATTTGCAATTCATGTTGTGTTATCTGCAAATGCTACTACTGCTTGTCTTAATTCTGTCTTTCTGAAGCAGCCTTGGTTATAATTATATAGTACTGATGCTAATAATGTGTAATCTAGATTGTAATCATCTTGGATTCTTTCAAAGAGTAGATCATAAAAAATTCTTCATATTAGTGAAGACAAGACTTTACCTTATTATTAATTTCGATTGCATCTGTTGTGCCCCAATATGTAATAATTCTGGTTTGTCTTTTGTAGAACAAATTTAA
>CAJVQA010008973.1:0-12489 GCA_910591915.1 Cetraspora pellucida
CATTTAGCAAAAATTTCGAAATTTATTTTGCAATATTTCGAAATTATTGTGCTATGCAAAATCTTTCGAAATATTTCGCATCTATAAATTTGCTGATGCAAGAAACAGACAGTGTTGATGCATATGTAAATAGGTTTAGATCTCTATAAAAGAAAGTAGACTCTGCTATAGCCTTTTCTGCTGCCTTTGTTACCCAACTTTTTATTTAAGGATTATGACTGGAATATGTTATCAATATTTAAGCATCTGAACCAGCAGACTTAGATGCTGTCATTAATGCTGCTCAATGATGAAAAACTAGAAAGCTTATAGCTACTGCTACTCTTTCAGAAACAGACCAAGCTATTAAGAAATTAACTAACCAAATTGCTCAACTTAGTATTAACCTAGCTTAGCAACAACAACTTGCTTCTACTACTTCTGTAAACTATGCTAAAGCTCCTACCCAAGCACCTTGACTTAAACAACCACCTACTTGTTTTTATTGTAAACATACTGGACATTTTATTTCTAATTGTATTATTAAAAAAAAGAGACAGAGAATGAAGACAAGGCTCCTATAACTAAAGACCTACCAGAGACAATCGACATAATTATTCTTGATCCAGAAGTTGAGAACATCTTCGAAATAGAAGCCAATCTTGTGAATAAAACTATTATTGTCAAATTATCAAAAAAATAGAAGTTTTGAATACTCTAGATACTCCTCTAACTGATCTTCTTCTCTATATTATTATGATGTTCACTACTTCAATCAGAATCAGACACTCTCTTCTTCTTCTCCAATTAGTTCGCAAAAATGGAAAACCTTGTTAACCAATCCTTTTATCTGCATTGCACTTTCTGCACATTTAAGTAAAGAAGCTAAGAATGCCAATATCATTACATCCTCTATCTACACTACACTTGTTAAATATAATATTCAACTTAGAAACAGACTCTACCAAGCTATAATTGACAGTGATGCTTCTGTAAGCATGATTACTTACAAGGTAGTTAAAGAATTAGGATTAAAAATTAAACAAGCCTCCTCTAGTCTTATTATGTTAGCTACTGGTAATTCTATTAGACCTTTAGAAGCCATTCAAGATCTACCTATTACTATAGATCAAATTACTATCTCTGTTACTGTTGAAGTAGTAGACATTACTTTATATTCTATCCTTCTTGGCAATGACTAGTCCAAGAAAGTCAAAGCTAGTTACAATTAGAAAAATGAATGCTATGCCTTTAAGTGGAAAGGTAAAAGGCATATTATTCCTACTATCTATGAGAATGACCAACCACTCCTAACTCAATCTATTGTTACTAATCCTGATAAGCTTGAGCTTTATGAACAGAAATATCTTACATCCTTGAAAGCATATACTCTTGATGCTGAACCTGCTGAACTATCCTCTAGCAATAGTTCAAAAAAATGGACTGTTTACTAACCCAAGTATAGAACCAGACAACTTAAAGCATGTGTGTGTGGAAACTGTGAATTACCAAATCATCTTTTTGCACAATGTTCTACTAACCTTTGTAATTATTGCCAACAATCTGAACATATTGCCATTTACTGCCCTCAACAACTATCAAAAAGAGCCAGTTGTCAAATCTGCAATCAACTGATCATCTCTATAGAGCCTGCCTACAAAATATTTGCAACTTATGTAACAGTTATAGACATATTAGCATCGATTGTCCTTTGGCTGACCTCTGAAAGCAAAACCATCATACAAGTATGGCTGTAACTTTGAAATAGTAGAATCTTAAAGACTACCCAATTATAGTTATAGACATACCTATTACTGCTGCCAATGCCATGTCCCAGAAAGACCTGAATTTCTAAAAGCTCTTAACAACCAACTTTTCTGTCATGCTTGTTATTTTGACTTTCACTATACCCTTGATAGAGAAGACCTTCAAAGTGTTCATTTTTATATATAAGGAAAAGATTATGAACTACTTGTAGAATGTAAAGTATACCAAAAAGCAAAATCTTGTTTTCAAATATACCAACTAGAAAGCCTTAGTAAAGAGCTTTGGTTTTGTAAACTTGAGCACTTATATGTCCATAAAGCTAGTTAGAATGTTCTTTATAATCCTAACTACAATTTATAGACAAAAATCAGATATTACACAGAATCTAACCAAAGTGCTGGATCTTAATATAACCTAAACCAGACTTGTATATATCACCTTGCTGCTGTTCTTGTTGGGAAAGTAACAAGACTATTATCAAAGCTCTTGAACCTCAAGTTGGTGATTATTTTAGCCAATCCTGGTCTAATAATAACATGGAACTAGTATTATAAGAAGAACAAGAAACCCTTGAAGAAAATGATGAACTTCTTCTTCAACAAATATTAGATGAGTCCTTTGACACTAGCCATTCTGAATATAATTGACAATTCACTTTTGCTACCTTGCATCACAATTTTAGTACTTCTGTTGACCTTTGTAAAGAATGCTTACATGTTAAGCATCAAGAAGAATTAAACCAATATGAAGAATACTGTAGAGATTGTGATACTGCATTAGTATATTCACCAAACACTGAACTTACTTCAAAACCAGACCCTATTTATATTAAACCTCTTATCAAAATGCAACTCCAGTTGAATTAACAAGCTTAACTTATCCAACAATTGCAAACACAGGTTCAATTTCTGCAAGACACTAATGCACAAATTTTACAATTTTTTCAAAACCATTTTTAACATATAAGGCAACAAGAAAATGTCCTTGAAACTCTTTTAAGACCTCAAAATTTTTAGATAATCCCAGGCAAGATGAAAAACTATCTGATGATCCAGACAAGCCTAAGACAAATTCTAGCAATCTTATATCTCAAATGGTGTGTTCTATTGAGACCTGTATTCTTTATGAAGAATACACCTTGATCTTCAAAATAGCTGAAATATTGAACCCTTACAACCAGAACAAGGACAAAAATTTAGAACACTATTAGAAGAATTTTTAGACCTTTTTGCATTAAATATAACTGAATTAGGTCATACTAGTTTGGTTACTCATAAAATCTATACTGAAGATGTTTCTCTTATTCGATCATGCTCTTATTCAATGCCATCTACAAAACAGACATTTATAAAAGAAAAAATACAATGGATGCTTAATAATAAACTTATTAGACCTTTTAGTAGCTCCTGAACTTCTCCTGTTGTATTAGTATAAAAAAAAATAGAAAATTATGTTTCTGTATAGACTACAGAAAACCTAATACTGTTACAAAGAAAGATTTATATCTTTTATCTCAAATAAATGAAATGCTTAATGCACTTGCTGGATCAATATAGTTTTCTACTTTAGATTTTGCTAGTAGATATTGGCAAGTTGATATGGACCCTAAAGACTGAGAAAAGACTGCTTTTATTACTTGATATGGTATTTACGAATTTAATGTAATGCCTTTTGGACTTTGCAATGCTCTAGCAACCTTTCAAAGATTGATAAACTGAGTTTATGATAGAATTGCATAGAAATTTGTAGTAATATACTTAGATGACATTATTGTCTACTCAAGAACATTCAATGAGCATTTTGAATATCTATGGAAAGTTTTTACTCAAATTTGAAAAGCCGGACTATGTCTTAATATTGAAAAATGTAACTTTTGGATGCAAAGCCTACTCTTTTTAGGCCATATTATATCTAGAAATGGAATTGCTCCAGACCCTCAGAAAATAGAAGCTGTTCACACTATACAATCTTCTAAAATGTAACCCAACTTAGATCTTTCCTAGGATTTGCTAAATATTATAAATAATTTATCCAAAATTTTTTAAGCATAGCCAGACCTCTTAATCATTTAATAAAAAAGGATACTGCATATAAATAGCACTCTGAACAACAAAAAGCCTTTGATGAATTAAAAAGAAGACTAATCATTGCTTCTATTCTAGCTTATCCTGATTTCAAGTACTCTTTCATATTAGCTACTGATGCTTTTTATTATGGCTTTGGTGCTACACTCAGTCAAATAGAAAAAGATGAAAGAGAACATCCAATTGCTTATACAAGTAAAAGCCTTTGAAAAGAAGAAATGAACTATAGTGCTACTGAATTAGAATGTGCTGTCATAGTTTGGGCAATCAAAACATTTTCATAAATACCTAGGAACTGCAAAGTTTATTCTTATTACTAACTATTATGCTCTTAAATAGTTAAGAACAACTAAACCTAAAGGACAAATTGGAAGATAGATACTCAAATTACAACTTAATAACTTCGAAATTATTTATAAACCAGGCCATGTTTATTCCAATGTAGATGCACTCTCAAGGCTGCTGACTCAGACATTACTAATACCATTTCAATGAATTTAGATCAGTATATTAACTTATATAATTATTTAGAATTAGACATATTACCTAAAGAGTTAACAGACATAGAAGAAAAACAACTAATTAGACAAGCCAAACATTTCAAAACAAAGCATAGACTATTATATAAAAAGAACAGAAAAGACCTTACTTATCCTTTCAGAGTTATTAAATAGACTGAAGTAGAACCTATTCTATATATGATGCATAAACATTCTACTGTCAGACATTTAGGAACAGATGCTATATACTATAAGATTGCTGAATGATATTATTGAGACCAAATGTATAGAGATGTACAAGAATATGTTCAAACTTGTACAGAATGTTAACAATGCCAAAAAGGATGAAGAAAGGAACCTCTTCATCTTATTTAAATAGGATGAACCTTTGAACAAATTGGTATTGATTTAGTAGGACCTCTTTCTCTTACTAAACAAAATAATTACTATATAATTGTTGCTACTGAATACCTAACATGATAGCCAGAAGCCTAAGCTGTGCCTGATACTGGTGCTGCTACACTAGCATAATTTATTTTTGAAGAAATAGTTTGTAGACATGAAACCCTAAAAATTATCTTATTAACCAAGGATGAAACTTTATTAGTAAAACTATCCACATATTATGTGAAAGGTTTCTAATCAAACATAAATCCTTATCACCATACTATTTACAAACAAAAGCATAGTTAAAAGGTTTAACCAAACACTCTGTGAATTGCTTGCTAAAGTAAAAAGAATAGATGATTAGAACATTTATATTCCTGCTGTATTATTAGCATACAGAACAAAGAAACATGCTACTATAGGATATACTTCATTTCAACTTATTTATGATCAACAAGCTACACTGCCAATTGAAGCTTTAATACCTGTTGAACCACTATCAGAAAGTAGCAAAAATATTAACTTACAAGACAGTATTCTGCATAGAGCTTATGATCTAATAGACAAATTGCTTCAATGGCAAGAGAATGCAAGAAACAATACTAATAAGTCACAACAAAAACAGAAACAATACTTCGATGCAAAAGTTAAGATACAAGAATTCAAAGTAGGTGACAAAGTATAGATTCAACAAAAGGAACTAGAAATGTCAAGATTAGCAAAATTTGAGAATAAATAACTAGGACCATTCATAATTCATAAGAAATTAGGAAATAGTGCTTATAAGTTACAAAATAAAGAAAAAAAAATCTTACAAAACTATTACAATAGTGACCGATTAGCAAAATATTATAAGAAATAGACTTGGAAACCAATAGTTGTTATTAAAACTTAGCAAATTTCTGAAAGAAATTTAATTTGAAAGGGAGTGACACAATGAAAACCATTTTGAAAATCTTATATTACTTTAAATTATATATATAGACAAACTAATCATGCAAATTTCTTTAAATTAACAATTTGGCTATTTAAAAATAAATACTATTATTCTGTAACCTAACACTATTCAGACCTTACAAAATTTTATTTCCATTTGGAGACAAGACCCTGCTGCTCAATATAATTTAGAAATTTTCTCCCAAAATGTAATATTATAGGATGACCAAGTGCTGAACCAAGTTATTAATATTTTATCACAGCTTAAAGAAACAGCTTTAAGTGAAATCGATCAACTTATTGGAAGTTTAGATGAACCAATTAATAATTCAATTTCTATTATAGAAGAAGAATCAGATGAACAGAACCCTCTTGTAAAAATAAAAAAAGATCTTCTACAAACTCTTGAAGCTCAGAAAGCCTCTCGAATCTCACCTTTTAAAGGAACAACTTGAAAGGAAAAACTTAATGATATTTTGGAAAAACTTTCTATTCATGCCAAGTCAAGAGAAAATCAGATCAAAACTCTTGAAGCTTACTATTATTTGGAAACCCTTATTCAAGAAAATAAAGCTAACCAGGAACAGATTAAAGAATGAATACAGGAAACCAATAGTGCTCGCAAAGCTTAAGACATTTGAAAAGGAGCTCATCATATTTAAAAAATTTTTACTCTTTGACCAAAAGCTATAATCTATCAGACAAAATACTTGGCTATTACACAAGTTGTAAGGCTTACAGACAAAGCTTTTACTTCCTTGATCAAAGACTTAGAAGATAAATTTGCAGAGCAAATTTCTTAAGAGGATAGAAATGTTATAGAATGAATTTTATTATTATATTTTAGTATAGTTTTATGAATGTATATTTTATTATTAATTGTTAGCATTATTATTATTATTATTATTATTATTATTATTAGTTATTATTGTTATTATTATTATTTAGTTATATTAGGTAGAACAAATATAGCATTTGATGCTTAACTCTTGACACTTAATGCTTGAACTTGACACTTGATGCTTAACATTTGACACCTGATGTTTGACACTTCACTCTAATAATTATTAAGCTTTGACACTTAGCTTTAATAATTGTTAATGGATATATAAACCACAAGAATTTCTCTAAGTCAAGCAAGTTACAGACACTCTTCTCCTTCTATCTTTTAGTTTAGTAACTTCTGAAAAGTGTAAAAGGATTTCTTAGGAACAGAAACCTAATGGATAGCCTTATTCTTTAATAAAGTTATTATCTTTATCTATAAACTATATTTATATTCTCTTTTTAGAGTAATTCCTACAGGCAAGGTCTATTACTCTTAAGTAATAAAGTTATAAACTATTGTATTATCTTAACTGAACTGCCCAGAGAAGGGTATAGTTGCTAAGTAGTTAAAGCTACTATACTTTCCTCTTGGACACTACTATAAACCTGTAAAGGATCTCTGTAGCTGTGTTATTGTTATAGTAAGGAGTTAAAGAAGGCCTCTTTACTGTAACATTACAATATCTATAATTTATTATCTCTGTATACACAACACTACTACATATACTACAATACCTATATACACCAATTAAAAACATTTTTAAAACACATAAAAACTACAACAACTTCAAAAAACAATTATGAACTAAACATATTCTTTACCTTAAACAATTAACCTCATTTGATAACTTTACACTTTTAGATTGAAAACACATTTCACCAAGACTTGAACAAATTTCTACAGAACATAAACCAAAATGGTTTACAGTATTAGAAGACAAAACTATTACACATTCTCTTATCAGAAAACTTAACTCTAATCTGAATCTTTTACAAACTAACTTCTTATCTTTTACAACTGGACATTACAATTCAAAATCAAAATCTTGACTCATTATTGTTAATTACAATAGTGTACAATTAATAATAGAAAAGGCATGCAAATATAACCAAAACAACAACATTATATCTATTGCATATTGAACAATTAAAGCAAATACATCCAACACAAACCTCTATTTATTCTCATCAATCAATTGTATACTATGTACAGAATGTTCATATAACTCTAACAGAATACTAAACTACTGTACATTTAATATTTTTGCTACTTTTTCTACAAATTTTTAGGAAGAAAACAACAAAATTCTACAAACAAACTTAAGCTTAATGCAAATTATACAGATCTTGTATACTCAATTGCATTATGCAACCCTATTAGAATTCCTACACTCTCATTCATTACCTTATCACAAGATCCAATCTCCTTTATTTTTTATACCAATTCATCTTCTATCAAATTACAACAAATTGCAAATCAAAATACCCAATATACCAACTTTATTTTTTATACTGATGAATCTGTTACCAATATTACTACTGATAGATGTTCAATAAATATTGAATGAATACAAATACATAACAATACTATTATTGAAACTTATTCTTCTTGAATTAAATTCTGACTATTATTATACAAAGCTAAGCTAGTAGCTATTCTATCAGCTATATGCATATATTCTCAAAACAGCAATATCCAAATCTATACTGACTCACAATCTGTAATTTCTAAATTTAACAAAATTACTAACATAATATCACAATATAAACAATATACCAGGAACGGAGTATGAAATATGGAGTGTATGGTTTTATGGCAAGTTAAGTGAAGTTCGCAATTCTAGGCATTTGATTGGATGCTTATACCTTGTAACTTTGTGTGCATGCATTTGTGATGATAATCGTTATCTAAATTTACCATACTATGTAATATTCTTGTTATATTATTCAATTTATTGTGTGGCTTTTGTATGTGCATTAAGTTTTAGTCATGATTTCGTTGGAATTGTGTATTGTACCTTGTAGTATTTTTTTTTCTATATAAGAAACGGAGTTTGTACAACATAAACATAGTGTATGGTTTATAGGCAATTCAAATTTTGATGTGCAAAATTATGATCTGATTGAATGATCAATTCTTGTGACTTTGTTCTAAGTCATTTTGATTTTACCATACATTGCTTTGGAAGTGTTAGACAAACAACCACATACTAAAGCATCTGATATTTATTCATTTGGAATAATTATGTGAGAAATTTTAAATGGCAAACCTGTACCTTTTGTGCAAAACACAGAATCACGATTCGAATTCCAAATCCAATTACAAATAATTAATGGTTTACGTCCACAAATTTATGAAGGTACTGCAAAATGTTATGCAGATTTAATGAAGTGATGTCGGAATATAAAACCAAAAGAATGACTGATAGCGGAATAAATTTGTGATATTTTTATAAAATGGCAGAATAGCGAATATATTTTATCTAAATTATCTGAATCTGATGAAAAATTACAAAATATAAGAAATAAAGATATGCAATCAAATATTGAATATTATGTAAGTAGTTTTATTTCATTTAAAGATCGTTCTGAATATCAAGGAAATGAAATTATAAGTTTATTTTTCTTAATTATAATTATTTACATTATACTATTTAAAATTATTTAGTTATCATTTTTTATAACTAGTGGATTAGATGGATTAAATATAACTGAGTCACGACGATAAAAAAAGTTTAATTTTCCTGAAAAGGTTATTACATTTAACGTTAATAGTAAAATTGGCAATTTAGGATAGCTGTGTGATATAGTGTGCTCAAACAAGGAACATGTACAATTTATAATTCATGTATTATTTTTTGAAAGTTAATACATATTGCTTTCAACATTTCTAATTTATTTATTATTGTTTCAAATTTATAACTTTAATTATTAACAAAAATATATAAAAGAATAAACTTCATTATAGCATTAAATGTTACTTTTTTATTTCAACCTTTTATGTTAATTTCTATTGTATTATGAAAACTAAATTTTGTTTCAGCTCAACCAAATTTTTTTAATGTTCATAAGAAAATTTTTAGTGCTTATTGTGCCAGAGTGCATTGATTCGCTATACAGGAATGTAGTGAAACGAAGTGGTTTATAGCAAATTGCTATAAAAATTATTTAGTAAAGATCTACTTTAAGAATTATATTAATATTTAATTTTTTTTTTTTGTTTTTATTGTTTAGGTTTGATTGGTTGATTTTTATTTGAAGGGGAATAATGTAGTAGTAATATAAAAAAAAAATAATAATTATGTAGTTATTAATTTAATCTTAATTTTTTTAGAATAAGTGAATTATGAAAAATAATATTCATGAATAGTATTACTTATATTTAAGAAGTATTTTTCTGAACTATTTTATTTGTATTAATGGGAATATTAATAGAGAAATTTGTTATTTAAGTATATAATTGGATTAAGTGTTTATGTATTTGTTGAAGTTATAGTAGTTACGATTTTAAAAAGCTTAGACAACTTAACTTTCTATGAAACATAAATGTTATGACAGATGAATTAATGCTTTAATTTCACTTTATAATATATCTGTTGAATCCCTTTTAATCTCACAATCTATTTCTTGTAATATTATAGGCTAACATATATGTGACTTGCCAAAATTAACAGCTAGAATCATTTTCATATTTGGGATGGTCTCATCTGTAAATCCTAATAGCAGCATTCATATTATATTACGTATCCAAAAAATGCTGCAGAACTTCGCACAGATCACGTGAAACATTGTACATATTGTAATTTTGAAATCAGTGAGTCTATCGTTAAACTAATCCAACTCTTGTGTAACCTACAGCACTAAGTAAAAATAGGCGTGTTAGATTTGGCTGATGGTTTATCTGTAGTCTTCTTCCTCAAGTCTTCTTTCTCAAGTCTTCTTCCTCAAGTCTTTTTTCTCAAGTCTTCTTTCTCAAGTCTTCTTTCTTAAGTCTTTTCATTCAACTGATTCTTCTATTAACCTTTATCTTCTTTTGTATGTCTCAACCCGGGATTACTCTTCTTCGAATCGGAGTTGGAACTTTTCTATAACATTAACTGGTTGGTCACTTGACTTGTGGCAAGTGATTAATGACGAGTTTAGTAGTGTTATTTGACAAACGATAGGGTTAACAATAGGATTAATGATAGTTTATTAGTTTGTATAGGGTAATATTTTTACTTTTAGAGATTAGTTATTTAGTGTTATTAGAGGATTTATTGGTATTAAGGACTTGCTTAAGGGAAGGGATTATTGTTCTTCTTTCTGGGCAGAAATGCCCTTTATTTATAATAAATGTTTTATTTACATTGGTAATTAATTTCTGCCATAAATGCAATATATTTCTTACACTTAATATTTTAACTAAATGTAATAAAAGGCTGATATATCATTTGTCAAATATGTAGCTGAAGTAGCTAAAGTAACATAAGTACTATAAGTATCATAAGTAACATTTCTGTTACTTTTCAAGTGTTCTTGGATCAGGTAAGAATCGTAGCTTCAATTTGGGCACCTGTGATCCAAAAAATCAGGCTTGCAATATATGATAGCTGCATGACTAGAGATGGGACACTGCCTGCGCAGGCATTTTTTGAGGCTGCACAATACAATTTTCATAATTCTGGCCTGATTAATAGAATTCATTATTCATGATCAAACTTGACTACATTTAAAGTTGGTTAGTTCTAGATCTGGCCAAATAATTTGCAAATTTGACCAGAATTATTAATTCATTGATATGCAGAGAAAAAGTGAAAAAACCAAAAAACAACAAAAACCGATGTTTAAACTAAACTTGGAGCACTAATTAAAAATGATAGGAGCTTAACTTTACACATATGAAGTAAATGCTTTATATATATAAACATGAAACCTAATGATAAAAGTCTCTAGGGACTGAGGCTGTGCAGCCTGTGCAGTAGTTTCAAAAAAACCTTGATTTTTCCATCTCTATGCATGACACAGTCATCCTAGAAACCAGGAATGAAGACAAACATAGTAATGAACAAATAGTCCAACTAACATACAAGCAAGACTGATCTAACATCTCATTAATATATTGTGAAGTATTTGATATATAGTACTAGGCTGTTGACTCGCATCAGCTAATCAAACAAAAGTTTACAAGGCATCATGTAATAACTTATTAGGTTATCTGGTTAACTGAAAATTAATTTGCTATAATTTTTGACAAATAGCGATTATCACTTAACCAGCCTAATAAAATCGTATGAAAAAAAAATAAAAAATGCAAAATATCAGGTAAATATACAAATTTATTTGTACTAGGTTACCGATTTTTGCATATGAAATTTCTCTTTTACTATCATTAGTTATCGTGATTATGACGTCATTTACAAATATACATGTGCATTCAGATACGTAATTACAGAGTATAACTTGAATACAAAAAAGCAACTGTTGATCTATATGCGTGATGAATTCATATGTGAAAAATAACCAAAATTTAATGAATAAATTACATGGACCAATCAAAGTTAAGATTTTGCTGATACCAGAAATGGAATTTGTACAACGTACAACATAGATTATGATTTATAGGCATCTAAAATGATGTGTCTCTTTTTTATATTATAATCTTGTGACTTCACTTGTGATTTTTAAATTTTTACCTATAAGCTTTTGTCTATTGACATATATAAAAAAAAAAGCGAATTAGATGTTTGTGATCAGATAATTATCTTATTGAATAATATTAATTTCTCTATTTATTATCTCGGCTTTTAACCTCATTATGTATTTATTAAATTGTCTTGATTTTATCTATTTTTGTTCTCTGTTCTGATTGTATCATTATATCATATAGAAGCAAAATGGTTAGTACTGAGACATCTGCATAATTTCAAATATTTTTAAGAAGTTAAATATGATGTTTAGTAACTTATACAAATGTTGTTTCAAAAAAAAAAGAGGCTCAGTCTTAATCCTATTGGATAAATTATAAT
>CAJVQA010008974.1:0-12487 GCA_910591915.1 Cetraspora pellucida
GTATAGTATATAATATATACAATAGTGCATTTATTTAATCGATATGATATTATTTTAATTCAACATTAACTGCTTATTTCAGCTATATATCGATTAATATCGAAAACGATATAAATCGATGTATATATTAATTGGCTATATAGTGATTATAATCGAAATCGATGAAACTTGGCAGGGGTGATTACTATTGCTATATATCTGAATGGTTAGTAATCGATATATATCTATATATATAACTTTCCCGATGTATACAGACTCAACTACCTTGACACAAGCTTTATGTATTTTAAGTACAAATAACAAATATATATAAACATTGTCTCACCTATCCCTGTACAAACTCCACTTGTCTTTGCACAATCTCTACTACTCCAAGTATACTATCAAGAAATGTCACTTAAATCCTCATTACTCCTACTAAATAAAAAGATATATAAATATTATATTTTTTTTTTTTTTGCCAATTCTAAGTTTTTATACTTCAATCTAAACATAATAACCTTTTAATTATAAAGTATGATATTCCCTCTCTAGGTTAATTTCTACAAGCAAAGTTGTTATTATGTGTATTATTAATAAAAAGTTAATTTATATACTGTTATTATCTCAAATCATTTGCCTACTGCTATGTAGTAAAGTAAATTACTACACCTTCACTTCATATATATTTGCAATAGTCAATTACTGTACTAGGCAACCTTGTTACTTAGTTGTATTGTACCAAAAAAACTACAACCTTGTAACACTATTAACCAAATACCACTTAATATACAAACCTTAAAATTCTTAAAATCCACATAGCATAAAATTCAAAATAGTATTATTATTACAGCTCTCTAACTCATTTCTAACAAAAAATTTATAGTTAAAAATTTCTAATATTTTTTCTTTACAAAAGCTTCAAAATTACATCACTATCTTAAAGAACTTGGCAATATTATTCAACAAACCAAATATGCACTTCAACACTTAACATCTATTCCACTTCATCATAACCAACTTATTACTTATATTAATACATCTTATAATCTTAACATTCTATTACTACTAACAGAATATAACCTAGTAACAAATTGGCTAGGTCTAGCCAAAAATAAATAAAAAACATTATTTTTTTTTTTAAATATTAAGGTGAGTACTTGCAACCCAGAATTTTATTGATAGTATATTTGGCTAATGGTTATATTACAACTACAGAGGGCAACTATAGAAAGAGTATATAACTAGCCACTTATACAACTTTAGTTATTGTCTAATTTAAGTAGTTCACTTAAAGGTTCTACACTAGTTGCTATACCTAAAACCTGTTTGTAGGTTCCTTATTTAATCACTTTAGTTTTCATATCTACTCACCTACCTCTGCCTACCAATGACCCTGGCCGATGTCAGTAAAAATATACCATAGTTATTAAGTCTTTAAAGCAGTTTACTCATATAAAAAACCTTTGACCTTGTACTAAACCTTCTAGAATCTTCTGTATTTTATTTTTACAGCTAACCTAGTATCACTATGATCAAGACCAATACTAGAGATTAAGACATACTATTAAACTGCTATGCTCTTGTAGAGTTTACCTCAATCTTAATACTAACTTTACAACATATTCCTACTACTTTAGTATTTAATTCAAGTTTTACCAAGCTCTTAAACCAGATAGTCTAGAAAGGCAGATTATAACTATACACCTCTAATTTACATGTTTGTTAGCATATAACTTTTTCCTTCAAAACAGATCTTGGTAACCTGGTTGGTTCCATTTGGCTCTTTCTTAAAGGCTAGCTTTATGCTTAGTTTTATGAGTTCTAGCTCCATTTCATAGGTTTAGTTTTTACAATAGCACTATCAAAGGTTTGGATTATCTTTCTACTTAGGTCTTCCAAGTAAACTTCCATCTTTCTAACTGGTTTTCATGATTTACATAATTTAAAGACTTATTTTGAGTTCATACTGCCTAGTACTAGTTTGTGTTTTTTTATACAACATTGTACAAATGCCTAGACCTTTTAGTTATGCTAGTATGATACAGGTTATAGGTGTCTTATCCTAACTAATTATGAAAGACAGTTAACTATAACACAGAAAGAATTGCAAATTTTCACCATTACTGGAATTTGAATTCTAGACCTGCCACTTAAGGATTAACAATCTATCAACTTCACTAGGTTGTCACATTCTATAATAGAAAACATTATATCATACTCATAACATAGAAAACATTAAAAAAATTAAACAGGAATGTGACAACCTAGTGAAGTAGTCAGGTTGTCAACCTCCCAAGTGGTAGGTTGGGTGTTCAAATCTCATCAACAGTGAAAATTTGAATAATCACCTATATAATATTCATATTACGACAACTGTTACTAACAGTTGGGTTAGGATACCTGTAATGGCAGTCATACCAGCATGACTGGCAGGTCATGGGGCATCTGTGCAATATTGGAGTTACACAGAGGAATGCAAACTGACATATCAGGTGGTGCAAACACTAAATAAATCCTTGTGGCTGTGTAAATCTGTTGAAATTGGGTAACAAAAAGTCTATTTGGAAAGACCTGAGTAGAGAAGTAGCTGGATCTTTGATGGCCCTACTGTAAAGGCTAGCCTGGTGAAACAGATACCTAGGTCTAGTACCCAGTCCTAGTAGCCAGACGGGCAAGAACCTTCAGGTTGAAAGTTTCAGAGATACTACCAACCAGGCTGCCGGAATAAACCAGAGGAAAAGGATATTGGGCTAACCCAAAATACTGATGGACTGGTTGTAGTTCTACACGAGCTATCTGAATTGGGAGTCTGGTAAAAGGGTAGAGAAAAAGGCAGAGGTATACTAAAGTACTGAGGTTATGCTGTAAAGTAGATGCTAGGGTCTAAGTGAACTCTACAAGAGCATAGCGGTTTAATGGTTAGCCCTGACCACAAGTGTTGGTTCTGCCATAACGATATTTAGTTTAGCTGTAAAAATGGGTACAGAAGGCTCTGGAAGGTTTACCTTAAGGATAAATTAGTCCTAAGATTGAGGATGATGATCTGGTACATCTGAGATGACCAGTGATGTTAACACAGATTATAGGTTCAGAAGGTTCAAAGTGGAACATCCAAGCAGGAGTATTAGGTACGGCAATTGGTAGGGAACCTTCAAGCAGACTCCTTAAATAGGTAATATAAAAAAGTTATACATGTAGCCAATTGTACACTCTCCTATAGTGGTTCATTGAACCACAATACCGATAAGTGTTTAATAAAAGTCAAAAGACCAAAGAGGTTACCTTAAAAAAAAAAAAAATAAAAAAATAAAAAAATTAAAACAACAAATTAATAACAATATTATCAAAAGATATAATAAACTACAATCAAATTCTACTTCTATGATTAATAGTATTCTCAACTGGCATAAAGATCTTGTCAAATTTGACAACATCAGAACAAACAATAATCTTATTACTAATGCACCTAATAATAAACTTTATATCCAACAACACTTTGATCAATGGACATCATACTGATATATTAATCAACAACTATATGAATCAAACTGGCAAAATGACTACAATCTCAAACTAGACATAAATCCTGAATAGTATAACAATACTCTTTTTGAATTTACTATTGATAAAATCAATTTAATACAAGCTTAGCTTTTGAACAATAAAGTTTGTGACCCTTTAGGCATTAGCTATGAAATGCTTAAACATGCAGGATCATCATTTCTTCAAACAATTACTGCTCTTTTTAATAGATGTATCTTCACAAACCATATAATTAAACAATAGAAAGAAGGCAGAATCTTTCTAATTTCCAAAAAAACAATCTTTGATGATAATCTTACTAACATCAGACCCATTAGTCTTTTTAAGCATACCAAAAAACTATATACCAAACTACTTACAAATCACTTAAACTATACTTTTACAAAATTTAAAATACTTTCACAACATGTTTTTTTAGTATAAGTTGTTTTGACTTTCATTTTATTTAAAATATATAGAAATAAAATAACATGTATAAAATAGATATTTGTACTTTTCTTTCTGATGATCCTTTGCATCAATTTTTTTATATATACCGATCTACAAAAATTATATAGTTAGTATGTTTATACATAACAAAACTTCGCTGTATAGCATCTGAGTTCAAGAGTTTCAGATTGCATATAGGCTATATAAAAAAGAGTTAAAAAAGACAGATCTTTGTGGGTTTGGCTCTCTGGTAAAAGTCTATAGAGTTATCGAAAAGTAACTTTGGCTACAATCAAGGAAGTTCTGTTAAGCTATATCTGAGTAGTAGCAAAAATAGAAGCTTGGTTGAATATGCTATTCTATATAATGTAAACTCTTATACTCATTATAGTTGGTGCTTTAAAAATTCTTTTTTTACTTTTTTTCGAGAAATTTTTATCAAAAAGTAGACAATCTAGTTTACCTTCATCGAAATCAGCATTGTTGATTCTTCCAAATCGAGATTGTTTATTAGTTCTATTCAGAAAAGGCCTATGTTACAGATAAAGCATAAGTATACGTGTTTTGAAAAAAATACAACAATGAGACAAAATTGGAGATTTTTTGGCAAAGATGAGATGATTGGTCGAAAATGTGACAAGTGTTAAAATGTAAGATTTGGTAAAAAGTATGATAAGTCATATATGAAGATAGATCTAGTAACAAGAAGTCAAAATGTCCAGCACATAGAAAATTCTCTGTCAGTTCAGTTTTGATTAAATTGTTTTTCTTAGAATATAAGTTTTAGTATTAAATATGTTAATTAGATAGAGTTAAAGTAGAGATTACTATATTTAGTAATATATAATTTTTAATAAGTCGACACAGCCTTTATAATTAGTGACCATTTGTCTGGTCTTTGTTAGCAATCTCCTTTTCTTTCATTTCTTAATATTTGTTTTTTTTTTATATTTCTCTTATATATATATTTTTTTAGTACATTTCCTCTCAACAAGAAATTTTTTTTTGGTTTTTTATCTTCTTACAAACAAATGGTATCAGATTGGTGCTGTTCAATTGTAGAGTGGCAAACAGATGAGCTTGATCCAGACTTTAGCAGGTCTGATATGGCAGGTCACTCATAGATGCCAATTGGAGTAATTGCATAATTATAGCGTATAGAGTTAAATATAGTTTTATTTGTATATTGTCTGTACTAAACATTTATAAATAAACTTTTGACTGGTTGACCATCATGGCTGCCAAAGGTTAAAAAAAAAAAAAAAAAAAAAAAAAAAATTATTTTCACCTTACAATTATATTGCTCTTCTAGACAATAGTACTGCTATCTTTATTTATATACTCAACAATATTATTAAAGATGCATGCTGCATTTTCAAGAAACTTTGGCTTATATCCTAGGACATGAGCAAAACTTATAATTCAGTTAACTTGAACCTATTTGAAAAAGCTCTTAATCATATTAACATGCTATCCAAACTAATTAACATACTTGTTAATCTACTTACAGATCATCAAAACAGAGTAATTACAAATTTTGGTCTTACTAATTTTTATTCAGTTAAAAATGGAATAGATCAAGATAAAACTATTACTTCTTTCTTTTGGCAAATATACTATAATTTACTTATTCACAAAGTTGCATCATAGTATAAAGATTATACATTATCTATGACATGGCCAACTAACCTCTTTCTACTTAAAACTCAAAGTCTCAAAACATCTATCTCTGTTTTAGCCTATATGGATGATACACTTTGGATTTTCTAATCTAAATTAGAACTTAAAAAGACAGTTCAAACTGCAACATCCTTTTACCAAATAGCAATATTTAAATAAATTCCTCCAAATCTATCTTCATATCAAATCAACCCCAAACTACTACTTATTTTTTTAACTTTGCACTTACATCTATCTTAGCCAACCAACTTTTTAAATTCTTTGGCTGCTGGTTTATACTTAACAACATACAAACTGCACAAATTAAACTAATTCAAAAAGAAATATTTCAACTTATAAACATTGCTAATACCAAAAAAATTACAGATAAACAAATAATTTATATTATCAATATAGTTATTATTCTAATACTAGAATACTGAATATATAATATAGTTTTTTCTTATTCTGTATGCAACAAAATTCTAGTCAAATATCTAACTGTAGCCAAACATAAATCTCATCTAGCTTATTCTATCCCAAACAGCATCATGCTTAATCCATTTCTATATAATGTACACAATATCTGAAACATTTAGCTTCAACATTATATATTTAACTTTATTTTATAAATTAACAACTCTTATTTACTAGAAATTTTATACACATTTAACTACAACAACTACAAAATAATCTCTGGTTAACTACAAATATATTACAACAACTTCAACCTAATATTGATGGACCTAATAGATATACTTTAAACTTCAAAATTATTTAACTTATTATATACATTAACATGTCTATAACAGCTAACAACAGTGTATCCTAGCCTAATACTATACAATACAATCTTTAATTACTAGAACCAATTATGTTTTTCTATTCTTAATATACTATCTTCAAAAAACAACTTAAAAAACTTAACATCCTATATTCTAAATAACTCTGCACTGCAGACAATACTACCTTATTTCAATAAAATTATCTTTATCTTGCTTAGTACAGTTATCTAAAGAATGTAAACCATTTTGGTTTACATGTCTAGAAAATACTATAACTACTAACAACAGCTCTAGAATACTACTTTTATGATACCAACAAACTAGACACAACCTTTTTGCTTACAACTCCCAACACATCTCTAAAAAACTTAAACTCTGGTTACTAATATACAATAATAATGTCATTATTATTGGCAAAATTCTCGGATATTTTAAATATAACAATAAAATATTTATTATATACTAAAATACAAATATTTATATAGAACTTTCTACTTACTACCCCCTTTCATCAATCTAATGCTTAGCTTGTACAGACTATTATCTCAACTCTCATAGAGTTGCAAATTGCTATATAATTAATATATCATTAATAATTTCTACACAATTTCTTGGAAGAGTTTCTTCTAATGCATTTAACTTTAATGCTAACTATATTGATCTAATTTATTCAACTGTGATTAAACATCCATTATTCTTACCTTTTGCCTCTATTATCTATATTTCTGACTTTTCTATATTAGAAATTTTTAAGTAAGAAGAAGCTACACATATATTTGAACAATATTCTCTTACCAATATAGCACAAAATACATTTAACTTCTATACTGATAGCTTTGTAATCGATATTGATACAGATCAATGTACAATAGGTATTAGATAGGTACAAGTTAATGATTTTGACCAAATAATTCACAAATTCTTAGCTAAAATTAATTTTTGGCCATTTTCTTATAAAGCTAAACTAATGTGTTAATTCTTTTAGCTATTTCAACCACCTCTTGCAACTCAACAATCAATATCTTTACTAATTCCCAGTCTAATATTACTAAATATTCTAAAATATATACTACTCTCTCAAATTCCAACAAGTTTTTTAAATTTAGCTTATAGTCTATATAGCACATTCTGCTCAATATTATAAAATCTTATAACTATCAGATTAACTTTCACAAAGTACAAGCTTACTCTGATAATACTCTTAATAATTTAGCAGACTCACTTGCAAAACAACATAATTTATCACCTATACTATATTTTAACTACACAAGCATCTACAATCCATATCATATAATTTTTTGGAATTAACATTTTATTGAACACCCAATTAAAAGCTTCATCAAAAATATCTGTAAAGTCTATATTCTAGCAATATGATCATCCTAAAAATGTAATATAAAATAAAAAGCTCTAGTTTTCCAAATTGACTAGAGATTAACTTAGTTATTTTTTAACTATAATTAAAAACCAACTCATAATGTCATTAACTTCAAACTCAACTATCTTAAATCATTCAAAATTAAAATCTTATTAAATGAACTTTCTACTTACTTTCATTTTCATAAAACTTATTCATATACATTTTACAATACTAACTGCTTTAACTGTAATTTTGCTAACTTCCCAACCCATTAGTGTACATGCTTAAATCTATTACTTATATTTAATATTATTCAAACTAACATATCCGAATATATTAATTATACAGATCTCAATTTATCTATAAACTAACAAGAAAAACTTATTTACAAAATCAGTCATTATTACACCTTTTATCCTATATCTTTTCAAACAAATCAACACTATCTTGATATTATATTTAAAAAACTTATTTCTAAATCTCTAATCAATATTGTATAAAACTTTAATATTTTATACAAACTAGTCTTACAAACAATTATTGCTATTCTGTTTAAAGTTAATGAACTTTCTTACAAACAAATATAGAAACCATATTGTATAAACTTTGCTTACTGAAAACAACAACAAGAACTTAAACCACCTTATGCCAAACCTCTACCTCAATCAAATCAAAGCAACAAAAGAAACTCTAATCACAAAAATTATACTTACTCTTGTTTATATAAACAACCTAACTAATTACATTCAAATTCTAATATCTGTTTATCCATTGACTATGCTATTTGTAAAATTAATATCTAGTTTATTCTTTGGATTAAATACAATATTTCCTATAACTACATTCTAAACTTACAAATCTAGGTGAGTCTTGACCACTCTAGTAGGTTTAGATCATAAATAAATATGTCTAAGCTTTTATTTTTGAATGTAGTTTTTCTTTTATTTGTACTTAGAGTAACTATATAGTTAGCAGTTTAATGATTTAGCCCTAACTGCAAGTGTTGGTTTTAGTTATAGCATTTATATAGAAAATTACTTTTTGTACATAGCAGCTTCATGTAGCTACTAACTTTTAAACTACCAATAAAGATATGAGCAAAGCCTTATTTTAATACTAAAAAAAAAGTTTAAATTAAATCACAACTCAATTATTAGAATTCTATATAATTTTTAATTTTTAAAATAAACTAATATTATACAAATTTACAAAAAATTAAAAAATTTTTATTATAAAATTATTACAAAATAATTCAAAATAGTTTAAATATAAGAATAGTGATTTTAGTATAGTGGTTAAGTTGTTATTCTTTAAGTGACAAGTCTAAGTTTTAAATTTTATCTACAATAAAAATTAAAAATTATATTTGTATTATAGTAATTGTTTTTTGTTGATCAGTTGAACTCATGTAGTTGTAACTCAGATACATCAAGTCAGATTCTATCTGATATTGAAAGCTCAAAGCATCTATATAAAGTGTAATATTATATATATATAGAAAAATGTTATTAACTATTTACAGATCAAATAAATAAATAAAAGTTAAATAATAGTTAAATAATAGAAAAAAATCTGCTATTATTTCACTATATATCTGCCAAACAATAGCAATATAACAGCAGTATAATAGAGCATAATAGCAAAATAACAGTAAAATAACAGGAGTTTTATTAATATAAGTAATATAATAGTAACATAATAGCAAAATAATAGAACAGTTCTATTATTTTACTTTTAGTTACAAAGACTAAAAGTAAAATAATAGAACTGTTTTATTATTTTGCTATTATGTTACTATTATATTATTTATATCAACAAACCTTCTGTTATTTTATTGTTATTCTGCTATTATGCTAATATTATGCTGCTATTATTTGGCAAATATAGAGTAGAATAATAGCAGATTTTTTTCTGTTATTTATCTATTATTTATTCTTTATTTATTTATTTAATTTGTAGTTGTTGCATAAGACTTTAGTGCAAACTTATAATAAAACTACTAGGCATAGAAAACTAAGTAACTAAGACAACAGAGATCTACTTGAAAATTTTTGAATAAAGAGGTAGCATGAACTTTTAATAATAATATTAAACAGATTAAAGTTCATGAAACATCTTTATAAGAACAAGTCAATAAACTGAATATCAAATATATATAAAAAGAAGCATATAACTAACCAGGTCACCAGACTTGCCAAATAAAAAAAATACAAAAGTATATTATACTAGATCATCTGAATTGATAGTCTAACTAGAGTTTGTCAGTTCTGAGTTATAGTTAGTAGAAGATAATAGAAAAGATACTAAAAAGATAGATACTAAAGTTCTAATAAATTTATAAGAATAAAAATAGTATAACATAATAGTTAAACAAATAATCTTTGTAACTGCAAATGTTAGATAACTATAACATATTGTATAAAACTAGATCAGCTATATGTAAGACATAGCAGACTCTAGTAAGTCTTCTATCAAGAATAAAGTAGTTTTAAGAATACTAATAAGCATTAGGAATTTAGATGAGTAGCATTTTAAAGATGTTTTTATAATATAAGATAAATTACATATGCAGAGAGTTTAAATAAACAAAACTTCTAGCTAGTTTGCAAATATAACATTTAGTATAGAACTTATATGGAAGTGAGTCAATAAAAAAGAAACAAATTTTTTTTAAGTAAAAGTTTTCTTGACTTTAAGCTTAAATATCTCAACAACTATTTTATTAAATTTAATAATTTTTTATTTATATTAATTCTATATAATTTTAAGATTAAAATAAAAATTTTTTTAGCAAATTTAATTAAATAGTTGTTAAGTTATTTAAATTTAAAAATTAAAAAAATTTTACTAAAAATGATTTATCTCTTTTTTATTAACTCCTTTTCATATAGCAATATATAAACAGACTACTTAAATTAGGCATCAAAAGTGCATATGTAACTAGTTATAACCTTTAATATAAAAAAGTTCCTAAAGGCAACCTATGTTTTATAAATTTGAATAAAAATATTATATTCTAAAAATAGAGACTTTAACTTAAAAAAAAAAAATTTTTTTTTTTTTGGTTTTAAGATAACCTCTTTGGTCTTTTAACTTTTATTAATCACTTATCAATATTATGGTTCAATAAACTACTACAGGAGAGTGTACAATTGGCTACATATATAACTTTTCTATATTACCTATTTAAGGAGTTTGCTCGAAGGTTTTCTACCAATTGCTATACCTAACACTCTTGCTTGGATGTTCTACTTTAAACCCTCTGAACCTGTAATCTGTATTAACATCACTGAGTTATACCCAAATGCCCAGATCATCGTCTCAATCTTAGAACTAATTTATCCTCAAGATAAACCCTTTAGAGCCTTTTGTACTTATTTTTACAGCTGATCTAGGTATCACTATGGCAAAACCAACACTTGCAGTCAGAGCTAACTATTAAACCACTATGCTTTTGTAGAGTTTACTTAGATCCCAGTATCTACTTCATAGCATAACTCTGGTACTTTAGTATACTACTGGCTTTTTACTAAACTCTTAATTCAAATAGTCTATATAGAACTATGACTAGTCTATCAATATATTAGATCAGCCCAATATTCTTTTTTTTTAGTTCATTTTGACAGCCTGGTTGGTAATACCTTTAAGACTTCTAACCTAAAGGTTCTTGCCTGTTCAGCTACTATGACCAGGTATTATGATCTTGGTATCATTTTTTTTAGACTAGCCTTTACAGTAGGGCCATCAAAGATCTAGTTATCTTTCTACTTGGGTCTTCTCAAATAGACTTCTTGTTACTTAATTTTAACAAATTTACATAGCCACAAGGACTTATCTAGTATTTGCACTGTCCGATTTGTCAGTTTGCATTTTTCTGTGTAATGCCATACTTACACAGATGCCCTATAACCTGCCAGTCATGCTGGTGTGACCACCATTACAAATATCCTAACCTAATCATTAGTAACAGTTGCCATAATATGAATATTACATAGGTGATTATTCAAATTTTTATTGTTGATAAGATTTAAACACCTAACCTACCACTTGGAAGGTTGACAACCTAACCACTTCACTAGGTCATCACATCCCAAAATAATAATTTTAAATTTTATATATATTTATAAAAAATATAAAAATTAAGCAATATTTTGCAAATTATTAATAAAGTAATTATTTCAAAATTAAAAATCAAAATAGATCAGTAATTAAAATCAAAAAAAAATTTTAAAAAAATAAAAACTTTAAACCATTTTGCATTATTTTAAAATTCTAAAGATATTTATTTATATTAAATTTTATTTAACATTTTAATAAATTAATAATAATATGCTATATTCTTTAATTAATAATTTACCAGTTATCTGAATAAAGATTATAGTGTAATATAATGCAGATTACTATGTAATTTACTATAGAGTGAAATGCAGCATGCACCTATCTAAAACCTTTTTTGGTACTAAGTTAATAGTTTAAGTCAATTAATTAAAAGTTGCAAAGCTTACTGAGGCACATTTAATAGTAGTTATATCATTCAAATTGGTCTAATAGATGCTAAAACATTGTTAAAAAACATTTGGCTAACTATATAAAATTTTATATAGAATTTTACATAGTCAGTCAAGCATTTTTTGATAATATCTCAGCATTTACTATTGGTCGTCTCATTAAGCATGATACACCAACTTGATACATTTGAATTAAAATGTAATTATACAAAATTTTACAT